>JAUYWI010076031.1:0-13743 GCA_034780595.1 Parotoplana pacifica
GCTATGGTTCGACCCTTCTCGATAATTTGACCATGAAAGTAACATTGCTAATTTATGTTGTCATGCGGGGTGTCATTACTTAATCTCATTTTTTGCTATCATTATAGAAAATATCTAAATATTAAATTAATTATAGAAAAAAATAGTAACAATTAAATTAGTAATTTTGTCTGTTAACACTAATTAAATACATAATTGTGCAAATATTTTGTTTTTTTTAATAAAATAAGTTTTGACTATTTCACTAGCTACTCGTATTGTTAGTATTGTAGATCCTTATAACAAACTAAATCAACATTTAGAATACAAAATAAAAGATTAACCAAAGGTGATGAAGATATAGAAGAGCGCATAATCAACTTAGCAAGTGATAAACTAAAATTAATATATCTGGGACGTACTGAAGTTGACAAGAGGAATTCCATATTAAAAATAAGCAAAGATAAAAGACCATTGACTAAACGTTTGAAAGTAGGCATGCCAATCATGTTATAGAAACACGGAATTAGAAGAAGGTGGGAAGCAAATTTAGGGCAAATATGCAAAAATTCTTTTGACAACAGAAAGTACAAATCAAGTAAGGTCAGTTGTGGTTTGATGAGGCCATACACTGTAGGATGAGGTCAATTGTTGTTATTTGATAAGGTCAGTCACAATTTGATGAGGTCATTCAAAGTTGGATTGAATCAGTCTCAGTATGATCAAAAGAAAGAACTGGCCGATAAGAACTCAATGTGTCTAGTACTTAAAGCATTGTTTCAGCAAGCAACCAACAACATTATACATAAACGTGGACATTGCAGGAATTTATAATTGTACACATTAGTGAATAATTATTATTGTTATTAAAAAAATAAAATAGTCTACATGTGTGTACATAGAGATGGATATTTTCAATGAAAAATAAAATTATTGTCTTAATTGTTTTATAAATATCTATTATGTAATGAGATAGTTTCTTATTCTACATACGTAAATTATTTTTAAATCTTTTGCATAAGAAATGTTGTGTAAGAACTATTGGTTATCATTGAAATAAAAATTGAAAAATAATTTTATGAAATTATACAAAACAACGTCTTGTGAGTGTGTAAAAGTGGACGTGTTCAATATTACTACGGGAGAATATGAAAAATAATGCAAGTTTAGGTAACTTAATATTATTCATATATTTAATTCTGCCATTTTTGTCATCACATTACAACCATTATAAATATTTTGTTAGTTGTTTCCATAATAAAGTAATCGTCTAAATAAAATAAAAAACAATATTACTTTTAGATGCAAATATCAAATTACTTTTTCTGATTCCAATAGTCAGCATTGCTAACTAAATTACGGCCATATGAGTTCACGAGTATAAGTACATAATTAGCACCTTTTCCTTACACAAACTTGTTTTTCCCTTTTCAAAATAAACCCGTAGTAAATTGAGTAATATAAAAATATGGTGTGTAGTCTTAATAACTTTGGCAGCCTACACTATAAAGGCTACACAACAAATTAATTAATTTGTAAAATAAAATTACTGTCAGATTACCTGAACGCAAGTGTTAGAGATCAGTGTAGAAGAAGAAAGGTCTTCTTTCGACTATCGCATTAACAGGTAAAAAGTAAATTAGAACACTCAGATAGATAGTATAATTATCTAAATATACATAGAATAAAGAAAAAAATTTAATAACCTGAAACAATAACTTTGAGAAACAGAACTTGGGAAAAGAAAAGTAAAATTCAATAAAAATGACATTGAAATCGTAAATTTATGAATCAAACTTGTAGATTTCTTTATAATAAATTAAGAAAACGTAATGGAATTATAAATGAAACAACACAAAGCAAGATAACGAAATGTGAATCACAACAAAGCACAAATATTAAAAATTCCATCTTCCTTTATAAAAAAACAAATGTTAGTTTGAGTAATTCGGTCATTAGGACAGAAATATTGCAATGTATCATACCAGATTGGCCCCCGGCAGTGCGCCTCTCCGTGCTCTTCTCTCGTCGTTTTGACACGGGATCGACATATATTTCTTTGGAACCAAGGACCGATGACGTCATTAGCTGCGGAGAAGACCCACGTTCAAGTGAGGAGAGAGAAAAAGCGGAAGGCCTATTGTGAGCCCAGTCAGTGCCGCTGCTCTTGGATCTCCGAAGTGCACTGTTGCGTGAAAACTGGCTCGTTGAATTCATCGAATGTTTATTTGAAGTTGTACAATGATTGTGATACATCTCATTGGCTTGGCCGTGTGATTGGCCATTTGCATGCGATAACGAAAGAGTACGTGATCTGCCAAATAGATGCATTGATAATTTTAATTATGTTTCCAATAAATATGTACGTTATTTAGAACAGAGTGGATGAAATGACTGGGAGGGAGGGAGGGGGGATTTTTCATATATTTTCAGATTTAAAAAAATGCTGCAACCGATTTGTATGAAATTGGGCATCAGTTTCCCAAATTCTCTTGTGGATCTTCGAATATATTTTAATATTGGAAAATCTATTGCGAACATGCAATTATTTAATATCACGGCGTTTTAAAATTTTGATTTTTGGAACCTGAGAGCCATTTTAGCAAATTACAATTTTCTGATTGAACTTATTTTCTTTAAATGATTTTTTTTAGAGCGACATCTTCAAAGTAGTATGGTGTTTAAAATACTTTTGAAAAATTTACTGCAATTTTATGCATAGAAAATCGAAGCTGTCACAAACATTGTGACTCATACTGAATAATCCGGCAGCGATCAGGTTTGATCACGCTATCATCTGAACACGTACACAGAGGAGCAAAGATTCATTTCTTTAAAATTTCTTTTTAAAGCATTTATTTTGTATATAAATAAGTGTTTCCACAAATAGTTATTTATTAAAGCCATAAATTTTGAAGCATTCCAAATGTTGGAATCTCCCATGATTAATGAACAAAACAAGGAGAGACAAGTGATGCGTTTTATTTATCGCCGTATCATTTATAAAGTTTATAAAGTTTTAACACATGACCAAAGTAAAGCAATGAAAAATATTTTTCCTTAATTGTTAACTTTCTATATGAATGAGTCTGCTGGAGCTAGAGACACATTTTATAATCCAGGTAATTTATAGTTGTCGGTAATTTAACCGTTTAGCATTTTATAGGCTATAAATAAAGTAGGCAACTTGTTCTGTCTGACATTAGAAAATCACTTAATTATCCAAAAATAAAGTTAGTCAGTTGATAAAATAAAAATTAATCCATAATTTATAATCGAAGAGCAAAAAAAAACTGGGCAGAGTATAACCAAATGAATAAAAAAGACAACATTTAACAAAAACACCAGGAGGAATTGAAAACATTAAAATACGCGCCAGGTACTAAAAGAACAAATAAAACATTAACATTTTGTTAAACACTAAAAATATGGATCAAAGTAAAAAAAACAAACACACATTTAAAAGTATTTTAAACATTAAGGGATGAAACAATGTCAAGCATCACAGAAAACACTAAATTTTAAAAAAACAGTTTTTAAAAAGAACTATTTTAAAATAAATTATTACATAAAGGAGGATTAAACTGCCTGTAATCCTTGATATTGTGTTTATTCTAAACTTTGTTCCATCTTATCAATATTTAACTAACTTAATTTGTGAGTTATTTGTTTTAATGTTATTAAAACCTAAGGCGTATTTTAATGTCTCCTGATGTAAGCAAAATGCATATCAAAATATCTGAAATAAAGATTTTTTTTATTGCCAAGCAATCGCTAATTTGGTACACGTAGAAGTGCAACTCCAAGAACTCACAGTGGTTTAGGGGCGGTTTCTGGAGGACTGGTGAGACCCATACTTCTACTACGAGGAAGCACAGACGACGTAGGAACAAATTCTTTATCACCATCTAACAAATAAGGAGTAGAAGCTGACGAATGATGGCCCGGCTTTGGTGTTCGTTCAGCAGCTCGGGGATGATACGGAGAGACATCGTTTGACGAATAGTGCTCGCCATTCAAGAAATCAGAATCAAAGTTGAAAATGCCATCCTGCTCAGAATTTCGCAATTCAAGCTTACGACGTTCTTCTTCGCGGATTTTCTGATAAAATTAAAAGCAAAGCACAAACATGATATTCTCAGATATCTATGACTCACAGATGGTTTTTCTTTGTCTCAAAATTCAATACGAATACTTTTATGAAAATATCGTTTGTATGAAACAAAACTTTGTCGTCGTACTAAACAAAATTTTAAAATAAGGAAATGCATTTGTCATTAATTTAATGCCTCGTGGTCAAAGGCGAGGAACACCCCCTACCCCCCAACTTAGCATATGTTGCCATACTGCTCGAAAACTATTCATCTAAATTAGATGAAATTTTGTATCATCGTATGAAATTCTCTTTCAGAGACATTGGTGTAAAAATGTTTAAGGTTCGCCACCTCCTAAAGCCACGTGACGGTCCTTTGAAAAAATGAGCAATATGTACTTTTGGCAAACAATTCAATTCTTAAAAGAAATATTTGGTAAATATGTTGTAAATAATCATTGTTTAATATTTTTTCCGAGTTTTGAAAAAATATTGATTTTTGTGACTAGGGCGTAACCTGAGAGCCAATTTGTAATTTGCTATAGAAATATGTACCACTTTAAATCCAACATAATTTATGACAACTATGGTTCACTATAAGTCTAAGCTTAGTGGAAAATTTTAGGAAAAAACATTCCTCAGAAAACTGTTAATGACATTTTTTGTGTTAAATATGGTCATTTTGTCAAACATATTTCAAAGGGGAAATTTCGAATTATATTCTTTGATAAAATTTAAGCTACAGGGTAGATTAACTTCAAATTGGTCATATGTAGTCATTATATAAAGCATTATTAGTGTCTTCATCTGGCTTTTTCGACATTTAGGTGGGGTCGCCGGTACTGATCCTTTTCCTCCAGTTCTTGCGGTTCATTGCATCATCCTCTCGGACTCTCACCTGCTCCATATCTTCACGGATGCAGTTTTCCCATTTCTTTTTTGTTTTTTCTATGCCTGCTCTTCCCCCACCTTTATCTTTCTGACTCTTCTACCCACCTCTCACCTCCCTCAGTTTTCCTTTCAATTCTCCAATAGTGATCCTCTCCCTCACCTTCTCCCAAAGACCACCTTAGCATTTTAATCTCTGCCACCTGCATCTTTTCTTCCTGCTCTTTTGTAGTAGTCACAGTCTCCATCACATACAGTATTGATGGTCTTCATTGTATTATACAGTTTATGTTCACCTTATCTGGTACTTTTCTGTTACATATAACACCAGTTATCCTTCTCTATGCACAATATCTAGCTTGTATCCGTTTATTCACCTCTTTCTCAGATCCACCATCTGCCTGAACTGTTGAACCCAGGTATTTGAACTCCTCTACCTGATTGAGCTTTTCTCCCAGCTTTTTTTTCTAACTTAGGGCCTGCTTTAATCTCAAATACTCCGTTTTCTGCCTGCTAACTCGCATTCCTCTATCCTCCATTGCAACTTTATCTAATAGGTATTATTATTTAGTAGTACGTGTATTCGGGATATGCCAACATGGATGTATATTTAAGAAGCCGCCCCTTCTGTTTAAATTTATGATTGTGTGATATTAAAAAGCGCAATTTCGAACTATTAATATTCTATATTTATACACCATTTTGGAAACAAGCGCAATTTTCTTCATAATCTTTAAATCGTTTAAAGATCCTGTTCTTTCAATTCACCGTGTCCAAAGTAAACTTTCATCCAACCAATTTGAGAATGTGTATTATTTAGAATGCTGGAAATAGTTTGCCTGCGTATACATTGGGACAATTAAATACTTTGTCTCGTAGCCCTGAAACTTGGTAGGGGGGAACTAAAGTTAGATTTGGCATTTTGTATAGAAAAAGAAGTGTCATCAGGACTGCTTGTAATTATCTCGGAGAGGAAGGTATTATCGGTCTCAAATGGCTGTGGTAATCAGCGTCAATTAGCCCCAAGACTAGGTCAACATAATCATTTAAAACCGATAAATTGGCCAATTTTCTTTCGCTATTTTATCTCGTATGCACAGTCTTGCTGGTAGTTAACAATAACATCATAGAGCATTTTGTACTGTGAACCTCGAAATCATTTGCTAACATTTTCTACAAATAAAGATTTGATTCATCATAGCTCCAAGTACAACATGTAGACTTGCTACGTTGTGTGACTTACGCATGTCTCAATTGATCGGTTTGTTCAGAGGTTTGGTGCAAATATTTGCTATTTTGGAAGTACCCACCCACCTCTTATTGCTTATGGAGCGATTTACCGAACTTCCGTCCGATAATAATTCACTCGTCAACAGGAAGACGCAGTGCTGGTAGTAATACTTGGCTGTATTATCCTGACAACTTGCAACTTTTGCATGGCTTGTAGCGGAAAAGTTTTAACTTAAACTCTGCTGGCTCGTCTGTGACAACACTAATCCTGAGCTAGGTGGCAGACTTAAGGGCCCCTTGTCACCAACTTGAATTGCTTTGGTGGTAGAGGATACACATACACACACATTTTTACAGAAAATTGAAATAATGATGATAATTGGTGCCGAGATAAGGTGGAAATAAATTTATTTACTTAGCTTTACTAATCATCTATTTCGGCTGAAGTTATTTTGGCCAACTATGTATAAATAGTAATCGGAATTTGGCACTTTGCCTATCTGTATTCATTTTTGCTTGATGTTAATAATATTATTAAGTTGTTATCTTCATGATGTTGCTATTTTGGAAATGAAGAAATAAATGCGTTCTCTACCGTTTGTAAAAATTTGTTTAATTCGGCGGATTTTTCGATTTTATGCTGACTTTCTTGAGTAAGGATTTTCTTGTCAGGACATTGCATTCAAACGTTCTCTTCTTGTCGGTGTTGTAGTTTTTAAATCGAAGAAAGGGTTTAATTTGTATGAGGCTGCACAATTTTCTTTAATTAGTGATGTTATCGGTAGATGTAATATGCTTCGGTTGCTGATTAAGGTGTATTAATCTTGACAGGAGTGATGCAGTGAGCTTTCTTTTGTACTTTCAGTGTAGGTAGTAGTATACCTACAAAACATAAAGCAAATATGTTTTACCGTGGATGAGCTCTAACAAGACAACTTATTTGTCTCCATTTTGATTCTAACTTAGTCAGAATGAGGTGAGATACTGATACTCAGTCCATATTTACTTGAAAATGTCAGTTTCGTCTTTAGATAAACAAAAGAACAACGGTCACAGGTTGGTAGGTAAAAGTACTTCAGTGATTTCACATTTCTACACATTTGCACTGATCTGTTTTAATGACACATTGATTGTGTTTAATTGTTCACGGATGTCTTTGTCAAGTTGTAAGTTTTTAGACGACTATTTTGTGACGAGGTGACATGCCTCTAATCTATTTCTTGATTCATAACTAAATTAAAATCAATTCTTCACTTGCCTTTGAATTACATCAAATTTCAAAGACAATTATCAAAGCACTCTACATACAGTAGGCCATTTTTATAAGTGTAGACTCTGGTTGAAGGATGTTAACATTGCTTTTTATGCAGAACTTATTTGAATTGTGATAATATGCATAGTCTGTCTATAGTTGTATTACAGGTACTTTTATTTATTTGATTACCTGTCGAAAATGTAAATTTCAATATGTTGTTATGACTTCTAATTATATTAGAACTTGCAGTTATCAACATAAGTGTAATATATCTTCTAGTAAAAAGGATTATCATTACATTGATGATTTGCAACCATTTTAAGAACAATATCTATCCTCTTACTCCATTTGTGATGTTTTTTAAAATCATGTAATGACGGAGGGTTTCTTTATTGTTAAGGACAAAAATCTCATTTCCATTCTGGAGAAGGGTGCTAAATTTAGGATTAGTCCTTCATTTAATTTTCAAAAACTTTACATTATCTAAAATCAGATATTAAAAACATAAGACTAGTTTAAACCCACCACTAAGAGTCCTAATCCCGCACCATATTTCGTGTTATTGTTTTGAATTTTATTTACTTTATATTTTTTATTTCTGACCGGATTGGTTTATGGACCAAACATCTCATCATGCTTCAGCTTGGGTTACATAGTTTTGATTTGACCTTGAAAAGATGCTATTTTATATTGAAGCCATATATTTACACATCTTTTGGTTAGATAATTTTATTTGTATGATGTTAGTACTGTCGTAGGCTTGACAGATTTTAATTTTTAATTTAATATTTTTAAATTTTGTTGTTTTCTGCAATAAAGATTTCATTCTACATAATTAATAAAAGGGGATTATTGATTTTACTGGTATCACTATCTTTTACGCATAAATAAATTGGGATTGGTATCCACGAAATTATAGGAAGGGTGCTGTTATCGTTGTCTGATTAATTGACAGGCTATTTTACCGGTGCTTGTTTTCTGTAATGTCTATTTCTAATGGATGAATGGATGGTTGCTTTTACATTTTCCTGACAGTAATTGGATGACATTGTTTTGTGATCAACGAAACATACTCTACTTATGTAGGGATGAAATGAAGACATTCTGAATTTAGGGTCACACCAATCCATAATTATAGAGCCACTAAGGATTCATAAAACTCAATAACAATTCATAAAGCGTCACTAACAATCCATAGAGTCATTATGAACCTATAAAACGTAATTTTTAAATCATAAATCGCCACTAACAGTCCATATGTGTTGCTTTCTTTTTAGATAAGGAGAAGGACCCTCAACGCATTTTGAAGCGAGCTAGCCGCATGCTACGTCACCGGTTTCAGGTCCATGATGTCACCATTCAATTAGAGGACTATGTGACTGAAATGGCGAACTGTCGGCAGTGTCGAGATCCAGTCGACTAAAGTGTATAATCTTTGTAGGATACTTGTTCCACTAGCTTAGCTGCCTCTTTCTTCTTCAGCATAATGACTCCGAATTATTTACTTGTATTGTATACACACAATTTAATAATGCAAGGAGCTTTTGTAGTTTGCTTAACACACTGTTTTGTTTTTATTTCTGTCTAAACTGTCCTGTTTTGTCAGTTGTTGCTAAGCGAATTGAGACCAATCTGATGGTGCTCCATTGATGTTTCTATGTACATGCATTCCGTACTAACAACTGTGAGTACAAAAAAATATGTGCAAAACATTCAACAATAATCAGTATGTATAATATATCTTATATTAGGATCTTTTGAACAGCACAACATATCATTTGCGAATATCTCTGCATAATATATACCATTTTCAGTGATAGTTTATTGCTAGGCCAATTATATAATTATCTTTTAATTATAAAGCAAGTTATTTGCTAAAAATGAAGAGAGTTGGTATAATTTTGTGATGTAAAAACTATAGAATTGGGTTACAAATAATGTGGAAGTAATAATCTCTTTAGATTATTTTTTAAGAATTATTCTTCATAAAGATGAAGCCATCTTATTTTATGTATATTCTTAAAAACCGTAAACTTTAAAACACTAATTCTTCATATTATTCTACAGCTTATATCACACAATAAAATCTACGTGTCAATTGCATTAATTATATCAAAAGCTATTTAGAATCAATTTAGTTTTTTCTTCAGAAGACTGTTAATAGAAATTCTCTGTATAATATTTATTAAACAGTTTGTAAATATCAAAACGAAAGTATAACATGTTTATATAGAAACAATAGAGTATCTATGACACAATGTAATTTCCTGCTTAAAACTTGTATATAAAATTAATATCCTTTCCATTATGTCAAAAACATATACCCAGATATAAATCTATGATCAAAATCTTTGCTATAAACTGAACATAATACTTATGATATCAATTTGTGATCTTTATTTATTTATTTTGACACTTCTGGTGCTTTCGGTTATATTTAGAATTGTTATCTTTATGTCTATATTATTTTCATATCCTCAAAGCTTTCTATTTGTATATTATAAAAAATGGAGATTTTATTTCTTGATTATTATTTGTAAATTTAGTACATTTAATTGTTTTGCAATAAAATACTTTACTACATAAACTATAGGCATTTTTATTCACAACTTCAATTGATTTATAAAATAGGAGTTTAATCTATTCTAAAATATTTATCTTCCTGATTGTATGTACTACTAATAAGTAATACTAAATATTGTGTTTGTTTTAATTTGTACTAAAACACAAATTCAAATTGTATCTATTTTAAAAGTACTACTCAGATTTAGAAATCTAGTTGTGTACATTGAATATCTAATTAGTTAAAAATATATACCTAATCTTTTTTTATATGTAACAGACTACGAGTTCTAAGAACTCTTTGAATGTAAAATATTACAATTAGAATATAAACACTTCATTATTTTTCTATTTTGTCATTTTACTCTTTTGAATTCGTACTTTGTTTTCGAGAAGTGAAATTTCGGTTTTGTATTTTCGTAAAACTTTTTTGGTAAATCAATATTTCAAGATTTTAATGGTTCTTGCAGACAAATTAATTGCAGCAGTTCTCAGTTAAGAGTGTTTTGAAAGCTGAAAAGGAATATTGCATCAGCACTAAAAATAGCCACTAATATGAATGTGACAAATTGTTTGATTGGATAACAAACAGTATTGGGTTGAATGTTGGTCGAATTGTGCTATATAACAGCTCCTGCTATTAATATTCCGACATGAACAATATTTTAATAAATTCAATTGTTTGCTAGTAATAAAATGTCTGCACTGTTTCTGTTTATTTACTTTTTTGTTGTGAAATTGGTTGTTATTTTAAGATTTTTAGCAGTTTCTCAAAAATTACAAGCCTAAAGTTGTTCCGCCCCCAAAAACATAGCTAGGTGTATAGATAGCTAATTTTTCAATTGAGAACTGCAAAGAGTTCTTAAGAAGACATATAAATACATTAAATCTGTTCTATTTCATGGAAGTGAAACTTGGGCGTACTCTAAGCAAATAATCAAGAAAGTCCAAGATTTTAAAATTTGGTGTTACCAAAGAATTTTAAAAATCTCCACAAATACCACAATCAGAGAAAGAATGACTGTAAAAACAAATTGGGCAGAAGAACTTACACAGAGAAAAATGAAATTCGCCGGTCATGTCTACGGGGCTCAGGAGGAAGACTGTCACTAGCGATGGAAGGCTTCGTAGAGGGCATAATAAGAGATAGAGGAAAATATAAAAGAAGAACCTGGACGGGGCTTTCTACTTTTGATCAAATGAAGAGACTAACAGAAGACAGGATTATTCGGAGACGCATTGTGGACGGCCAACCTCCCCTATCGGAGAAAGCAACTGATGATGATGAAACATGTAGTTTATTTCCATTGAGAACTATAAAAGAGATGCATTTGAAATGGACTACCTACTTTGCTTCTAATATTGTACAAAAATTAAACGTTAATTAATAATTGGTGGATATTTTTGGAACACCCTATAAGATAGCAAACATTTCTTTTAAGTATTAAATGGGTTTAATGCTGTGTCCATTGATTTAATTATATGTATTTTGATTCAATAGTTAGCTGATGAAAAAATGTTCACAATGCAATTTACAAAGTTTTGAAATCGAATATATTCTATTTTTCATTTGACTTTCCAAAAATGTATACTTAGTCATATTACAAAATTGATCCCTCGTGGAAGTAACATTATTTAATGTTAATTTTATGACCCTATAAAATTTCTAGATTTCCCGTACCCTGGCAACAACCAGTCAAATGTCGAACAGACAAATTTCATATGGATGATTCTCTCTGTTTTTTAATACATCAACTGAGAGAGATATATTGTGATTTTTCAATGTCTCACTGACAACGTTCCAAACAGCAAAACCTAACAGTTTGGATAACTGTTAATTTTTAAGTGAAGCTTTTGATAATTCCAATTTGTTTTTTTTAATAGGTTGCACTTATGGTACAGTGTTATTTAAACCTGTGGATTTCGCATCATAAAAACAAATTCCACGTTTTATGGGGCTATTTATGCGTTGAATTTAGGCTGTTGTTAACAGTTTATTTTTACCATATCAAATAAGAAATGAACTCTGAATCATATCAACTTTTGTTTCCGGACATTTTTCTGCTTTCATAATTCTATAGCAGTGGCGCCCGCAGGTATACGCACTATACGCAAATGCGTATAGTAAATTATTTTTATTGTGCCCTTTTCAAAATCAAAGTTTGACTAGAGAAAATGAAACAATTACTAAATATTGGAATTTCTACTATATAATTATATACATACATGTTAATAATGAGCTGCGATCGGATTAAACTGTTTCTACACAGAGACAACGGATGGGTATTTAGGGTGATGAAACTGGTATGTAATGAGATGAGAGACGAATATTGTGTGAGTCATCGTAACTAGGCATTGAATGTACACGGAGAATAGACAAGTCAGCCAATAGAAATATCCGATGGATTAAGGGGGAAAATTAATCTGTTACATATTTCTATTGGTTGTCTAATCTATTCTATTTATTTCAATGACAAAGTGTAATAAATCGATTCTATTCTATTCAATGACAAATTGTAGTATTTAGATTTTTGTTATACTTCTAACCTCGTTCAATTATGCCAACCCGAGAAAGAAATCTTAAACGGAAAAATAAAGAAAATCGGGACCATGCATCTAAGTATTCAAAGATGAATACTTATTTCAAGTCGACTTCAGCAGTGCCCTTATCCCTGGGTGAAACTATTAAACAAATTCTATGCAAAATATCAATTGCTTACTCAATGGAGTCTTTGAAGCTTCGGGAGGCTGCCCCTGCTATACAAAGCGACATAGTCCACTTTCATGCTATGCTGCTTTTTCACTGCAACAGAACGTACCCACAGAGCATTTTCACAAATATCACCCCGTCAACCACATCATTTAACGAGCCTTTTACCATATCTTCCTCCCATGGGGAAATGTACAAACGACAGTTTTTTTCATGAAGTGATGCACTTGACATAGAAGCCGAATCTTTTAAAGGTGAGTACATTTTTTTTCAAATGAGGTTAATTTGAAATGATGATCAAATGTTTTCTAGGCTAAATCCAGGGTTCTAAAAATATGCTACATATTTTATTGATTCCCGGCACACAACTTGACAATTATAACAGGCATTCTTGTCAGATAGAGTCACACGTTTATGAAATGCTTTTACTATAAGCATATAAGAATATAACTGCCGATAATCGACATGCAAAGTTCGGTTTAGTATTTCAGAAGGGTACATGCACAAAGTCGTAATTAAAAAAAACGAACATAAAATAGTCGTATTCAAAAAGTCGTAAATAAAAATTGAAAAGTCGTAATCAAAATTTCCTTTATTAGAAATGCAAAAAGTTAAAAAATTGTATGATGTCATTTAATAAAAGTCAAATGAAAAATAGGTTTTGTAAAAAACCATATTTAAAGAAAATAGTTGTTTCAATATTCATAATAACCCAAGTAACCATAAAAGTTCCAGGTACAGCCATGGAACGTACTCTCAAATTGTCCTCAGAACGTTCCCGTATTTTTTTAAATGTTCCGAGAACGACTTATTTGTCTGCCTCAGAAACGTTCTTGGAACGCTTAGAATTATTTTATAATTAAAAAAGCCACATACTACTTTAAATTTTTAAAGTAGTATGTGGCTAAAAATAAAAAAAGCAAAACATTCTAAAATATTTTTATTGCAATTATTGTCAAAAATTGGTGAGTTAAATAATGAAAAATATATCATATATCTACCACCTTATTATATGGTTGTAATCAT
>JAUYWI010076042.1:0-13743 GCA_034780595.1 Parotoplana pacifica
ACCTAAGGTACCACTATGCCAAATTTCATGCTTTAGTCATAAATGTAACTATCAAAACGCTAACAGACTGGACTATAGCCGCTTAGAACAGTTTTCCGGACATTTTTGATTTGTTTTTAAATCTAAGACTTTGGTCGCACTGGATTTCAAAGAAAATGGGATTCTGTTCTTCTGTAATTTCAGTGTTTATGAAAATAAGCTTGGTGTTAGTGTTACCTTTAAATAATTTGGGTTCGAGAATACAGATCATAAATCACTTCTTCCCAAAGCTGACATCTACTTTTCATTTATCTGCCCAGACACTGAGCTCGTTGGTTTTGGTAGCTTCTTCGTTGATTTTCGAGTCTGAGGCCATGGTGGTAGTGTCGTCGGCGAAGAGGAATTGAGTCATATCTGTCGTTGATATATATGAGTCAGAGGATGGGAGCTAAGACGCTGCTTTAGGGAAGACCTTCCTTCAAAGGAATTTTCTTACTTGAGGCATATTTTCTGTTCTGTAAGGAAACCTTTAATCCGTTGATCCTAAGGTCAAACATTTTTTGTAGAGCCAGATCTCCACAACTTGTCGTAAGCGTTGGAGAAGTCCACCGAGACAGCATTGTCATACATACATTGTCTGGGCCACCTTAATAACTGTTGTTAGGTTTTTTCTGAAACCGACCTGATTATGGTTGATTATTTGGTTTATTTTAGGACTGAAGATTATGGTGGTTTTATTATCGATACTGAGTTCTTCGGTAAAATCGGTCCATATCTTCTCTTATTCTTCACGGTTGGTTTTCCTGGCAGCTTTACATTTGTCGATTCAGATTTTGCGCTTCTCTTCACTTGATTCTTTTATTTTTGTTCCACCACTGTGTGGGTGAGTTTTGGGAGTGTTATTGCTTAATACCAAGTTGATGGCCTCAAACATTTCTCTTTTAGATTTCTTACATGCCGTAGTAGTTGAGGGTCCCAGTGGACAAGTTAGTTCTGGTTTTGTGGATGGTAAATTTTGTATTTCTTGTGATAGGATTGCGAAGTGGTTGCTGCCGATGCTAGACAAGGTTTTCCAGGAGATCGCGTCATTCATGTTGGTGGAGGCAATAGAGAAGTCTGGACCGCTCAGTTTTCAAGAACCACCAGATTGTCGAGTGTGATTTTCGTCGAGGATGATGATGTCATTGTTGTCGATCCAGGTCTCTACCTCTTTGGTCTTCATCCATACTGTCATTTCACGAGTAAGAGTGGGCATTGAAATCGCCGATAATAATCCAGTCAACGTCGTTAGGAAGTCAATCAAAGGTACTGATATTGTCTCTGCCATCGCTGCTGCCATCACGGATAGGGGGGGGAATAAATATTAAGGATGTTGATATTGATTTTCTTGACTTTGTGGATTAAGTTAACAGCCTTGTGCTCAACAATAAGAGGGCACAAACAATTTCCGGACTTTCCAAACAGAGTTTTATTTCTGACATTGGATAAGTTATGGCTTTTTTAATTGGCACACTAATTTGTCAGATAAAAAGTAAATTATGTCAAATAAATGTACATACATTACTGAAAAAAAGAATCGGAATTTTAAAAATTCTATCTAAGATAGGCTTATAATTACTAGTACATGACATTTTAAAACCGGGTTTAAAATGTTATTATTTGTCAATCATATTTACAAAACTTGTCATTAAAAAAGAAAACATTTCCAGCTTTGTAAAACTGTAACTTAATTAAAAATCCCTTAAAGATATTTTATACAATGATTAATCGAAAAATCGAAAAATAAAGAAAAATGATCAATAATGGGCTATATAATAGCTATAATGGCTAGCAAAAATATTACATTGTTCCTATATAAAACCATTAGTGTTGAATAAAAATTTTTTTATAGAAATAAATAAAAAAATATTTTATAAGATTGTGAAAAAGAACATTCTAAGCATTTGTGTAATGAAAACCATATTAAAAAGTTTCATTTTTAACGGTGTGAGGGTACTTCAAACATTGTTAAAATTTTTAAAAATGTATAGTTCCAAACACGATTAAATCAGAGAGTTTTCTATCTCTGGCTATATGAACCAGGATATACGAGAGATTTAATCATGCTCTCTGTTCCCAAAGGTTTGGTCACCTTGTTATGTAGTACACCTCAAGACATGCAATGAATGGAAAGTCTTGTATTGCACAAATCATGCCTCCAGGGGTCACTTAACCCATTAGTAGGCGCCCCTAGAAATAACTGTTATTTTTTAATGAAATTTATATAATGGCCTAGTCATAGTACTGTGACACAATTTAAAAAAAAGAGGAAAAATATCGTACAGTTACGCTTGCAGGTTATGATCCAATAATGGAACATTGCCCACATTATATAGATTTTATATAAAAAAATACAAAAAACAGATTTTCCAATTAGATAATATTATATTATATTATTACATTATTAAAGATATAATTACAATACAATTACAATACCAAAAATGTAGCTTTTATCATACTTTAGAGTCCCAGGCTAAGGTTTGGAGAAAATGTACAGACATATTCCTTAATAACAAAAATTGGGCCAAGACTTAGAAAATATGGTCCAAACACTACATAAGACCACTTTATAAGTAGTAAACATTGTAGCTTTAATTAATTTTGAGTTCCAGCACCGTTTCGGTATGTTTAAATTATCATAGAGATTCACGTTTCATAGTACATAACTAAACAAGACCAGCGAAATAATTTTGATAAAGCTTATTTCAACAAGAAAACCAAAATGTAGTTTTAATTATACTTTTGAGTCCCAAGATAATTTTTGGTAAAAAAATACAGACATATTCCCAAATTAAAAAAATTAGATCAACACTTGAAAAATATGGTCCAAACACTACTTAAGATTACTCTATAAGTAGTATAAAAATTGTTTAATCATACTTTTGACTCCTTGCACCGTTTGGGTACTAAATCGTTCAGATTATCATTGAGAATCATTTTTCAAAGTCAAGATCACAGAGTAAAAAATTTATATATATTAATTACTCTATGGCCTCTTAGTCCATAACTAAATAAGACCAGCGAAATGTTTTCCGATTAAACTTTATTATCAAAAAATGCTCTATGAAACTATTGTTTTAGTGTATGTTTTGTACAGAAAAATGGTGATATAATATTACGTCACTAAAAAATACAGAAAAATAAATCTACCTTCTTATATTTGACTAGATGATATCAAATTAATAATAAAAAATAAGACATATGTAAATATAACCATCTCGTTGGGGGTTTGGGTAGGAATGTCAAAGACGTTGGCAGTACATAGGTACATAGTAACCTCTCTTTGGAATATTTGACGTCGTTAGTTATCCCATTTTGTGCAATGCAATAAAAAGATGGTTAGTGTCTTCTTTTTTATTTTCATTGCAATCTCTGTAGATGGGGGAGTTTATCTACCAATCTTAGAAGCTCTAAGGATTGTATAAAGTCGGTGGATGACAATAACATCGCTTCTATACAGTTAGCTGCTACTGTTAAATGTGTTTAGTCAATTTAAGATACCATTCCGAAAGATTTATATTTTGAGAATTGGACATAGAAGATCTATGTTTAGTGGTGATAGTTGTCGATTTGACATCAATGGGTACAAGACTTTGGTTCATGAGGCTCCTAGATTTAGCGATTTCATCAGCTTGTTCATTTCCATAATTCCGCAGTGGGATAGTATTCATCTAAATTTGGCCTGAATGTCATCTTGTTGGAGCTTCGAGATGCCATTGAAGATGTCCATCACTGCTTTGCTTCTGTTTATACTTCTCTGCTTTTCTGACTTTACTGAAGCTTTTCTTGGTGTTATCACCATCCGTATTTGTGTGGATGGTCAGAAGAGTTGTGCAGTTTCTGATGGCGACTTTGAACAGCGAGTCAGAATGACTTCTCTTATAGTCTCGTTCTCACAGCTTGCTTTAGTTTCCTCCAAGTAGGCCTCCTTCTCCACATCATCGGCTCTAGTGCCACTGCAACAGCCTGTGATGATTCTATCTCTCTCTTTGGATGAAAGACAATTGATCGTTAGCCGTTTATACTCATGGCTGGCATCTAGGCGCCTCAGGCATACTCTCTTGTAGACACTTTATCTTCCAACTTCTATTACCGAGAGTTTTGAGTTAGGAGAGTCTTGATATCATTTATTTCTTGAATACTTTTATATTTGAAGAAAGCGATTAAAGTTCACACCTGGACCCAAGCGTGTTGTCTACCTCCAGTGTGGAAGGATCCGGGAGCGCAGAGTTCATCTGTGACAAATGGCGACAACCCACGAATACTACTCAGAACTTTTCTGCCTGTAACACACCTGTCCAGACGAAACTGCACTTTGATTACAACGTCTTTTTAGTGGGGAAACATGACCTGCCTATCTTAGTTTCCTCATCAACTGGATGTCGATATTGAGTCTAACCCTGGTCCAGAAGCCTTTTATATCATCCAATTCAACGTAGCCGGACTCAGGAGCAATCAAACGGAAGTGGCGAAACTTTTATTTGATACTAAATCTACCGTCCTCGCACTTCAAGAGACCAACCAAGGCTCTATAAAGTCCAATAATATTCTCTCTTTCCAAAACTCCTATTAGTAGAAGCAACTGGAAAACTGATAGAAAATGTAATCACAACACGTCCCACCAAGGTGGAGTCATCTTTTACCTCCGTAACAATACCGACTACAAATAGGATCTCTGTGATTCTACCAACAAACTTCAAAGAGTAACTTCATCGAAAGCAGTTCTATTTGTATTGTCCATAACAAGACCTCAATATAAACGTCCCCGCGGCCGCAAAGTACATCAGACCTCAGAATCGACAATTTCAACCGGTCCTCTTTTCCTTCGGATTAGGATTGGATCATTCTGGGGGATTTTATTGCTTACTCTAATATCTGGGATAACCACTCTGACGAAAACACTAGAGGCACATAAATTGATATCTGGAGTGACAACAACATGTTCATTCTTAACAATGATTTGCCCACCCGCATCACTACTGATTGTTGTTCTAGTCCTGAAATCTTAGTGGTTCACACCACGAAACCATCTCTCTTTGAGTGCTGTATCCTCAGAGACACGGGGAGCGACCATCGTTCTATTCTTGTTGTGGTCGAAGCAACAAAACGGTAGAACGGAAAAACATCGCCAAAATTGTCTGGAAAATGGATTGGCCAAAGTTCAACAGCAAGATCTAACAAGAATTTATACTCACTAGACTGAATACGCCCCAGACTACATAGCAGTTGCTAAGAAAAAAATTGTCCAACCCATTAATTATTACATCTGCCAAATTTGCCTTCCCGAAAACTAAAAGAAGAAAAGCCCCGAAAGCTTGGTGTTAGAAACGGAAACAAATGGAAACAATGGCACTAAAAACAAAATCTATAAAGATCATTATAAGCAGGCTCAAAAAGAAGTCAGAACCATCAAGCAAGAGAAATCAGCCCATTGGAAGTCGTTTGTGGAAAGTTTAGGCGGACCCCAGCAATGTGTTTAGCAGTATTATAAAAATGTCGGGTAAAAATGCTGACAACAACCGGGACAGAATATATCATCGATTCAAAAAAACTCTTTGCTCGTACTTATGCCAATACCAGCAAAGTCCATAGACATGAAGAATGAGACTCCAATATCAAAAAATAAGTGAGAGCCAACATCAAAAGCAAATCCACCAACTGTATAGAAGACCACAACGGTATTTGCTGCTCCTTTAACAGTACCGAAATCAACAACTGGCTTAAAAACACATAATGCAACAAGACGTCCGGTAAAGACGGTGTTTGCAACAGAATATTTAAAAAAACACCTTCTCCACTTATTCAATCTCAGTTGGATACTCAAATCTATTCCGAAACAAAAGAGAGAAGCAAGATTATTCCCATCCATAAGAAATGGAAAAACTGGATAAATGTGCAGATTTCTGTCCTATTAGCTTAATTTCCTGTATAGCTAAACTTGTTAAAACGTTAGTTAAAGATCGGTTTAATTACTTCCTTGAAGCAAACAATATTTCAATCCCAACCAAGTTGGATTTGGAAAAAAACAGAAGTACTGAACAGAATCTCTCAAGTCATCATGGACGCTATGCAGAGAGAAAAAACTCTCCTTTGCCCGATCTACTTTGCTCAGGCATATGAAAATGTCTGGCGTCAAAGTCTTTTATGGAAAATGTTTAATGCCAGTCCCTAGTGTATCATCACGTGGTGTATCTCCTTCTCTAATTAGAAGAGCCAGAGTGCTAATTAAGGATGTCTATAGCAAATGGGTTCTTACAAAGGAAGGTCTCCCGCAAGGTTCAGTTTTAGCCCTACATACTTCTCGAAGAAACGAAGATCTCTACTTTTGACCAATTGAATCAAACCCCAGTACTTTGCCTTAGTCAAAAAGTCGTCAGGCAACAAAACAAACTCTTAAGGATAACTACTGAGGTTACTACCAGAGGTTGAAAGCCAGAGGTCTGAACAATAACTCTGAGCAAGATCACCAAAGAAATCTGCTTAAACACCAACAGACACAGATCAATCTTTCCAATATCAACCCCACTAGAACTGGAATGATCAAAACAAGAACTGTGGACCGATGGCTCAGTTGGCGAAGATAACAGGAATTGGAGAGCGGGTATCATTATGATACATAATATCGCCGTCTCCAAGTTGTTAGTCCCCGCTGACAAAATCTGTAGCAGTTTCATTGCAGAGATGGAAGGTTTTGTACAGACCAACAACTTACTCATCAACACTCAATATAGGAACCCGGCTATCATTTTCAGCTGAAAGAAGTGTCACCCCAGTCGAAAAAGTCTGAGAAAACATCATCCTAAAAAACAGCTTACCTTTGAATGGGTTACGGCTCATGACAGCATCAAGCACAATAAAGAGGCCAATTCTACCGCCAAAACTGGTGCCCAAAGTGATCAAACAAACACCAATATCCCTATCGAAGCCAGCCTCGTTTTTCTTAGGAACTATCATAAAAAGAATCACAGTACTCCTCAGCATGATATCTTCATCAACCTCAACACTATCAAAGTGATTACCCAGAACCGTAAAGAGATTATGTAGAATCAACTTTAAAGCGGACACTGTCCTGCTTTTGGTAAATTCAAGCGCCGCATCAAAGAATCCACCAACGATATCTGGCCCAATTGTGACCAAGCTGGCTACCCATAATCTCTCCCACATCGTAGAATCCTGCAACGCCAACAATTCTGTGAGGAGAAGATTCTTCGGAGGTTAACTAGTGGCGAGACCCTGGGTCTCATGAGCTACCTGTGTAGTATCGGATTTTTTACGCGTGTATGGCCCTAACTCGAATCGGATGTCGTAGAAAAGAAGGTTCACACCTAGGAACGTAACCAATTTTTTGTTTTGATAATCTCCTGACCAATATGAATGGAGACTTCTTTGTTATAGCTTGCTTCACGTGACCAGGTGAAAAAGAGGTGGTTTCTGATTTCCCCATGACCAAATTCTGTTTCCATTTGTCGGCCCATTTACACAGGGCGTCAGCTGCTTTGTTGATATCTTGATGTTGGCTGGCAATAGAGGTCATAAGCTAAGAGGTAAAGGTCAGTTTCAGTGGTCATCTTAGCGTCCATGTCAACAATCCAGATATGAAACAGCGTATTTGCTAGTACACTGCCTTGGGGAAGACCTTCACAATAGGCTCTGTACTTACAATGTGTGTTGTTGATCCTGATTCTGGATCGTCTATCTGACATTTTAAGCTTTAATGAAATCGTAGTGTGAGCAGGGTTCTTGGATAATTCTACCGATATGGTCTTTTTGTAAATCTATCTGCTCTAAATCTAGCTAGTGGTCTTGAATCACTCCAGTTTTCTCGATGAAGATTCTCTAGTTTAGCTAGGTGGCTAATAAGGCTGACGGATTTATAGCTACCGATTTGCTCGGGGTATTTGTTTTCTTTGGCCACAGGGATAATGGTAGCTCTTCGCCACGTCGCTGGACTGCACCTTTCGTACCAAGATGTTTAATCATTTCTGTATACAGCTTGTCATCTACAACTGCTTTCCCTTTTTGAGTGCGTTGATGGCTCTAGTAAATTCTTCAATAGTAAGTTCTGTACAGACTCCCCTGTAGTCACTTAAATAGTTGCTATGTACAAGATTTCTTGTCGAAAAGGAATCTTTCTTTTTTTACTTCTGTCTCACTTTTGGGCTCTAGGTAAAGTGTACTCTTTATTGAAGGCATTTTGTTTTAATTTCAGAAATGGTTTGATCACTATTGACTTTTCTAAGAACGTGTGGACTGTCATTAATGACCAAATTTCTCGAATGGTTTGGTCGTCAGTAATGATCCACACGTCCTTAGAAACGTTTCATAACGTAATTTCTTAATCAGAATATTTTGGTTTTTTCCTTTGTACATTTCTCAGACACATTTTTCGATGTCTGAACATTTTTCTAGTGCCATTTCACTCTTCGTTAAATTAGAAAAGTTACTTGACTTTGTAAACGTTATCAAAAGGTGAGATGTTACTTTTTTTTAATAAAAGTTGAAACACATAGATACAATTTCACAGATGCATCCCATTCACGTCTATCACCTTTTGGGAGTGATCAAGAAGATTTCTAAATTCCTTCTCAAGTGACTGTAGAAATTCAGTGATATGTTCTTTGTTGCGTCTTTGAAATATATAATGATCCTGGAGATTTAAATCTGGTGTCAGACTAAAACATATTAATGAAAGTTATTTACGGTTTATATCTTACACTATGTAGAATAAAATCTTTCCTGCAACAAACATACAAAAATAAAATCAGTCAAGCCTTCGACAGTACTAACATCATAGCAATGAATACAGTACAATCAAAAGATGTGCAAAAAAGTATATGGCTTCAACATAAAAACAGCATCTTTTGAAGATTAAATAAAAACTACGTAATCATGTGGATCTTGTTCTACACCCAAGCTGAAGCATGATAAGATGGTCAGTCAAGCTTGGCGATTGAAAGTACTATCTAGTATACCCAAAATCTAAGAAGTAAAATCCATGAAACAGTCCAGTCAGAAATGAAAAATGTAGTTGTCAAAATGTAAAACAATAACTAGAAATATGGTGCGGGACTTAGGACCCTCAGCAGTGAGTTTTAACCAGTTTTATGTATGCACAACCGTCACTTCTTCCCATAATCTATGTAGTTATTATTGAAAATATTTTTGCAGTTTTGTCAATAAAATAGTAATTAAATTTGAGGAAAAAATAATCCAAAAAAGCAATGGTTAGCAGTACACCCTATTTTATTTTTTGATTCCTGTAATATAAGTTTAATCTGTTTGTAAAATATTTACTGTTTACGAAATGTTGATTATTTTGTTTTTCGTATGTTGCTATTAAAACTTTAGGGCACAGAAGTTTATTAATACACATATTCATTTTTTTCTTACAAATTAATTTATTTAGCATCAATTAAAATACATATACATATATATCATATATATCGTATATATCATATATACATCATATATACCGTATACATCATATATATCGTATATATATATATATATTAAATATTTCGAAAACAATAATTGTAACTAGTGTGAGATAGGATGGTACAAATATGTAACATTATGCCTTATGGGAATTTTGTTATACCATTACATCAAAATTGATCTACTGTATTTAAATTTAGGTGTATGAATCTCAAAATTTCAGAATAGAAAGCTTATAACAATCTCTTTATTTTATAAAAACAATATTATAAAAAAATGTTATTCGTTTTATAGATCAAATATGGATCAAAATGTGACGACCCTAGAATATACATGTTAAAGGGTTATTTAACCAGTCTGTTTGAGAAAATCTACCAAATAAAACGTCTTTCACCATCCATTTCGTATTCTGGACACCTACAGAAGTATTTTAAAATTGTTTTCAACAGGGACCTCGTTCCCGTCATCTACATAGGATACGGTAAAGTACCACTTTTGGGTGTCTTCAAGTCATCTGTTTTACTCAACCCACCAATCAAAACGTCTTTCACTATCCATTTCGTAGTATGAGCATCCTATAAATAGTTTAAAATTGGTTTCAATCGGGACCTCCTTCCCGTTAACCAGGCTAGGGGAAAGCACCCATTTCTTGTTCCCTGTAGGCCATACCCAATACCCACGCAAAGAAAGACGTCAAGTTCCGGCCATTAGGATGCTAGAACTACCTATACAGATAGATAAACCATAGGACCAATTCCCGTCATCAAACCCTAGCTGACTCCCAGGCTCTTAAGGTAACTTTTTACTAAATCCATTCACCGAGAAGTATGAAATCCTAGTTATCAAAAACAGCGACATTTTGAATTGTGACATGATCACATTTTGCATTTTCGCATTATTTTTGTTAGAATGTACATAAATATGTATCCTCCAGATAATCAGGAGGTTATTTTTTAGGCGACCTCTGATTTGTTTAAATATAATAAAATTGTTTTTGGCCCTTTGAAGTGCTACAAATTGTGAAAAACTATAAAAAGGACTTTTGTAAACGATTAATGTTTGACTCAAACTTTGTTGATTTTGAGAGTGAGCAAAACTATATAATAAAATTGTGTTCAGATGTAGGACTGTTAAATTCATTAATATATTTCAAAAAGAAAGTGGACACTGAAGAGAACAAGATGGATCTAGTACAACAAAATAACATACATACATTGTGTACTTTTTAAAAGGGAAAAATAAAAACAAATAAAATTCGAGTAGATAAAGTTATAGCATAAAAAATATGTCAGTACTAGTGTTATATAAACCACTTTTAACGGAGATTCCCATTAACCCTTGGTAGACTTCACGTTTTTGTATACCTGGTAGACTTAGATCAATATTTTGATTGCAATTTTCAATAATGGTTAGGCATCTAACAGGCAACCAATCTCTGGATTCAGAAAAAAATATATTCAACAAAATTGTCAAAAACATTTTGGCTCTCTGGTCACCAAATTTAATATTTTTAAAGAACCTGAAAGAATACCTATATATTAAATAATCATATGTTGACAGTATATCTACGAAATAGTCATCAATCTTTGACTTCAGGATCTTTTTTTTTTGTAAACAGTGCATTTGCCAATTTGAACAAAACTTCCGTAGAGGGGTCAGACCATAGAGGGGTCAGACCAAAGAAAATATATAGTGAACCGATTGCAAATTTCATTCAAATCAGTTAAGGCGTTTTCGAGTAATCTGAGAATATGTTCTAGGGGGATGAGGGTGCAAAGTCCAGAAAGGGTTAACCAATTGAGTTGAACTTTGGTCAATCATCCTAACAAAGTGATAAAATTTTCAAAAATATAACCATTGCTATGATTAAAATTTAAATAAGAGCATGAATAGTTTACAAATAAAAATAAATGTTTGAAAGTAAATGTAAAAACCTAATCATTTAGATAACACAGAAAAGTAGATTAAACAGCTATCTTTAACCACTCTGTTTTATGGTATAGATAACATCTTTATTTAACGAGTTCTTAAAAAAATGTGAGAGGTTAATTTTATTGTATTTAAGATAATAGATAGTACGTCAAAGATAGAAAGTTCAACTCAATGAATATTCATTGAATTATATACCTACGCAAATAAGCAAATTGATAAGGATTATCAAGCTTAAGTTCATAATACATACATATGTATAGAAATCTTTATTAAAGAACTTAAATAGCTATAACTAAAAAAGTTACATTTGTGATTAAACAAAATTTAAACTTCTTAACTAGAAAAATTTGATATACGTAAAAAGAGAAAACTAAATATAATTTCAATGTGTAAGAAGCATAAAACCAGTACCTAAACACATCATTTATAAATGGTTAGGTAATGAAGTTAAATTCGTACCTACATAAATAAAGAATAACTAAAGGAAATTAGAATGCCTAACATAGAGAAACCAGAATAATCTTACACTATAAACGAAACTATGTAACATCTTTTTTAATGTATACAAAGTTTGTTTATAGTACATTCATGAGAGATAAATACGCAAAATATGATAAAGGTGCACAGGGGTAGAATGCTCTCAAGCTGCAACAACCTATTTGAAGAAGATGCAGGGACAACTAAAACAGAATCAGTTGTCATAGATTTATTGAATATGTACCAAATAATCACAATTTTTAGTATTCTTTAATTCTTGCAAAGTCTAGGTACAACAATTTATAATTGGCGTTCGTTGTGACCAATTGTTGTACGTAAACTTCGTAGGAAATTGAGACTCTGCAAGTGTAGACATACCTATGTTTGTTTCTAAATCATTTTTCAAATACCTAGTAGATTTTTCGAACGAATATGGAGATCACATAAACATAAAAGGTTTGAAGTGGTTCCGAACTAAGAATGTGAGAAATTCTATTAATTTTTCGAAATTGTCAATGGCTTGAAAGGCAATTGATGCCTAATCAGTGGAGATGAAAGTTAAAATTTTTGTTTTTTACAATTGGTGTAACTACTAGTTCTCATGAATTTTGCAATAATAGAATTAAAAAACTAACATTTTTTATATAAAAAGATTGAATTTTTGGATCAATATTTTTAATGAAATTTTGAACATTTTTAATAAATCATAGCATCTATCTAATGGGACTACGGTACAATCTTATAATACAGGAAAAATAATTTTTCAATAATGATAACGATAATAGGTTTAATGGGTATCTTATATTGTTTTTTTACAATAGAAATCAATAATCGGTATTTAAACATTCTTTCAGCAATGTCCCACTAGTTAAATTAACCCAATTTAAAGTCAATGATAAAAAATTTTGCGTGTATTCTTTTCATGAGAAAATTTTAGTCAATCGAAGAAAATTTTTGGACCATTCTGACACAGAACCAAAACAGGAAAGCTCAGTCTCATTAAAGTTATAAGCATTTTTTTCTGTTTACTTAAATTTGAGACAACTGATTCAATAAGATAGAAATCATCGAAGAAGCATAAAGAACAAAAAACCGTTAAAAGATTTTTTTAAAGATCATTATTGTTATATACAAAACATTCTGATTAAAGTAGGTAATTACTGTTATCAAATAAATAAACAGATAATTTAACATTTCTGGTATTATTTAAAGGTTTTTAAAAAATGTGTCAGTCTCTACCTTATAGGAAATAGATTCACATCTGACATACTGAATATAACATAATAAGATAGTCTCTGCAAGATATCGACAAAAATATTAGGAGAAAAGATTTAAGTTTGTCTATTTTAGAATGGCTAGATACAAATTAAACATAACTATTAATTTGATTATCATGAAAGAAATGTTAATTGAGACTGGAATGGACTGCATCTTCTTCAAACCAACAAAAGAAGTTATTAAAAGTTTTAGATGATGAGAGATTCTATAGTTTCCACCTCATACCCAACCGGAATACACTTTCATAAAATGAACAAATAATAGTGTTTTCTACTTAGTCTAGTTTTTTGGCACGAATTTTGTGATAGAATTTTAATTTAAGTCAATCATCTGGCGTCAGCTACTTGTACTTCAACTGGTGGACTCAGATTTCGTGGTTCAGTTGGTTCATCCAGCAGATATTTTCTAAAATCAATCAATATTATTTTATTTTATATATAGGATATTACTAAATAGTAGCAATAAAATAAAATAAAAATAGATTCAAAAATTCGACTACAGTCTGTAATTACATTGTACCGTCTGTAAAAAAGTCTGTGTGCATCATGATTTTTTATTTGTATTTAAAAATATATACATACATATTAGTTTAAACACGTTAAC
>JAUYWI010076053.1:0-13742 GCA_034780595.1 Parotoplana pacifica
CAAAACATGTCATATATGTAAATTTGTCCCTTCCTAAAGAAAAATGCTTTGCTATTTCATGATCGGGAAACATGGTTTTAAAAACGTCACCAATATGGTCACTACTACGATAAGAATAATGTTAGCTATACATTGCAAAATCCAAATAATTTCTGACTTCAAGACATCGTTTTTAATTAAAAGCTTATTAATACAAGATATCGTTTTCCCGTTTTTTTCATGATTTTCCAGGGTTTTTTTAATGATTCCTGGTTTTATTAATAAAATCCCGGATTTTCCAGGGCGTGGACACCCTGAACATATGATTTGGACAAGGGTTCTAGAAACAGAACAACAAGCAAAAGAGAGACTGGTGCTAGAAACAGATTAAGGTCGAAAAGTGGAAACAACAAAAGTTGATTTTTTAAATATTTTTTCAATTGGTATCGAAGTATTTGGACAAAGATCACTCTTGTTGGACATGGCATGGATGATAAAGACCCAAACCTACATTTTTCGTGGACCTAGGGCTTAAATAAGTGTCATGGAACACTAAATTTGTTTGCCGCAATCAGTTTACATAAACCACAACTTCTGAAAGATCGGATGGGTGACTAGAACCATCGAGGTTGGGGCCGTAACTGACAGTAAGTTATACAATTTGGACATGGGTACTGGGGATTTCAAGCAGCATCGGTTTGCAACTTAAGATGAAACAACCACCCGTCTAGTTCTTTCTAAAGTGTCAATAAAACTCAAAATTTGGTCATTCCTCCATTAGGACACATACTAGAATAACCCACTAAGAACACACCTAAAATAACACACGAAGAACATACCTGGATAGGAAAGATGGTTGCGTCCTTGATAATGAACTTCTTCACCCTGAAACCGGGACTCTTGTGGGCAGCCTGGTAAACAGCTCCTAAAGCAGCCGCCTCGTCAGTGTTTACCGATTTGCCAAGGTCACTTCTAAAAGATCACGTGATTTAGCAGTAGAATTATGGGGGAAATGGCATACCTAGAGTTACTCATGGTCCAATTTGAACCATTTCAATAATCTTTATAGATATAAAACTTATCGTATAACATGTTTAAAGATCAAACAAGACAATCTATTCAAATTACTTTATAAAAGGATTCAAATGTTTGTCCACAGGGCCTCAGAGCCAAGCAAAAGTCTTTTAACCTTTTTTAAATGTAATAAACAAATGCGACAATTACCCAGTAAATATTGTGTAATTTAATAGAAAAACAGGTTTAAAAGAGTGAAAGTTAAATAATAAACGTGATATTAACCAAAAATGAAAATTCGATAGTTCATCGGAAAGCCTTAATATTTGGCATATCTGTTCTTTATCTAGTAAGTTATAAGTGTGCAAAGTAAAAAAAACTTAATCCAAAGTATGAAATGGGGTTCCACTGATTTTGAGACCAGACCCAGCCAACAAGTTAAAATAGATTTTTCTGAAATTCAATTTTAGGACAGCAAATCATTATAAAACCACTAGAAACTAAGAATAATCTATTTTAAATCAAACAGAGCCATTTATATGTGAAGAAATGCGCTTTAGAAAAATTATGATCTGCCCTGGCCTGGTGGACCTTATAGACCAGCAGCCACAATGTGAGGCATAATAGTTGTCTAATACATTATTTCTAACGCCTTCCTATGTAATTCTAATTCTTACATTGTATCACAATTGGATGTTTGGTTTAGATTTTAGATTCATTTAAGTGATGTTATCGGCTTTTAACCAAAAAAAATCGATAACCAATATTTTTCCATAATCTTTAATACATTTTATTATTGGGTCCCTCCCTAGCTAACTTACTTTCCCGAGACCTCGAGCAAAGTCTCCTGAAACTTGGGAAAGCGCGAACCACCGCCCATGAGGATCACCTCCTTGATGGTCGGGAAGGGGATCTGGGTCGCAATCAGCGCGCTGTCCAGCGGATCTCGCACCCGGGAAAAGAGATCGGTGCATAGCGACTCCAAATCGGCGCGAGTGACCGTGAGTTTGAAGTCCTTATCGTCCAGTAGGTTCTCAATCTACATGTGGACAGGCAATGTAAAGTTAGAACTGTGACAGCCTATTTCGTGTATAAAAATGCTAGCACTATATAAGTCCATAATGTAAAGTAATAGAAATCTAGAAAAATATCGTTATCTATTATAAATAGCATTAGGGAGATAGGAGAAAGGGCGGTTTTTTTTAGCTATTACTTTCCTCAGAAGTTTTATTTTTGTACAAAACACCATATTATGTGAAAGAACGATGACATTTGAGCAATGTATGGTCGAGATACTGCCAGGTAGCAGCTTAAGACATCCTTTAAATATTCTTTCAGGTTCGTTAACTCTAAATATGCTGAACTCTTCACAAATTGAGAAATCCTCATTCAGCATTGAAATGGTTAATAATTTGTCGGTTAAAAACACGAATTTTAACGTCTGGAAGGATTTGCGAATGCACATTTTGTCTTGATGATTCGACCCTGGTTTGTTCAAATTAGTGAAAATCAATAACTCTTTCAGACCATAAATTTACCCTGGCAGTTGTCAGATGTCACACACATTGAACCAAAAACTGCAATAAATATGTCAAAATTATCATTGCCATATTGTACTTCAGATTGATTTTTACCTAGTGTTGGTTAGCAAAACTGACAAAATAATCTTTGTTAATCCCAAATAAACCACACTGATCAAAATTAATCAGAGTAAACATTCAGGCGTGTTGTTCAGTATTGGTAGCTACCCTATGGAAAGTGGAAAAGCACGAAACATTCGACTCAGAATAAATAATTACTCCCCCCCCACCCATATTTGTCTCGTTTGCTCGAAGAACACTCGCCGGAAATTTGCTCTGCATGTACCCAAAGGACACGATTCATGTTTCTTTCTCTCATCATAAGCCATAAAAAACTATACCTAACTTTTTAAATAAACTCTCTGTTTGGAGGAAGGCAGAAATTTTCAATAAATTAAATCTGTACAATCAGATGTGATCAAAAAATCATAAAAAATGGACTAGGTACTGGAATTTATTTAATATTCTTTTCAAATAACCAGACCACCTAACCACTCAAAATAGTGAAACCAATTTAAGAATAAGGTTGGCCAAAAGATGGTAAGCTCTAACAAAACAAATTCCACAAATACTTGAAATAAATGAAACTAAATATGGTTAGCTATGACATTAATTAAGTAATTAGGTATTTCAGTACATGAAGATTTAGAGCTAACAAAGTAGCTAGATTATTGCTGTTGACTTGTTTAGCAGCTTAATATTATACTACGATTTATACACCTTTGGTGTTGTCGACTTGTCGGCTCTAAAAACTGAAATATCTAGTTAGAGTAATACCAAGCTAGAAGCATAGCTAACCAGATGCAATTTCATTTATTTGGCAGAGCTAAACCATCTTTGGGTCCTTTTTGGTAACTATGTATTATTTCATTTATTTTTTGTTTTATAAAATAATGTACAAAGTTTGGTCTATTTTCAAAAGTCCTAGCTAGCTCATAGATTACACAGGCCTAAATAGTAAACTGTTTAACCTCATACAAAATAATGCACATTTATTCCTACTAGCTATGTATATGGGTATCACTTGAATGGCTGCAAGGAAAATTAAACATTTTAGTCTTTACTATTTTTAAGGATGTACTCTAATTGTCTTCTCCATTAAAGAAAACCATCCACAAAACAGCTCACCTGAGCAAAGCCATCCTTGTTGGCACTCAGAATCTTCATCACTCGGAGGGCCTCCTTGAACAGCTTGGCCATAGCCCTCTTATCGCTGGTCACATCCTTCTTGGTCTTCTTCTGCGCGTTGAACTCCTTAGCTAGGTGGGCGCGCAGACGCAAGGCGAAAGCAGTAGCACCCAGGGACGGGTCATAGCTGAAACGGTACACGTGAAAGTGCCCTAGTATTTGTCCATTCAAAATTCATATTTAATTAATTTCTAGCTTTGCTAACAGCACAAAGAAGAATCTATTACTCAGAGGTAAACTTCGATTTATTGATTTAAACAATAGAGCTATATTATTCTATTTTAAAAACATGGATGCTATAACATGGCGCTTTATAAAATCAAATGAAAAAATACATTACTCTCCTTATAGCCTGTACTTACCCCACTCCAATGATGGTAAGCTGTGGGTGTTCTTCCATCATGCCAAACTCCTTCACTTTGGTAGTTTGGTAGGCTAAAATAAACCCAGAAAAGTGTCACTCATCAAGCAGGAAGGTAGACAGACGAACTACACAATAAGAACGGCCCAAAACAAATTCCAAAAATAATAAATTAAATTAAACAAAAAATAGAAAAAACAAAGCTTTTAAAGGAAATGTATGAATTGATAGGTACTGAATGAAGAAAGTGCGATAAGGTACAGGCTCTACAGCCCCAAGCCTGGTGGACTGGGAGTTAGTTCGATTTCTTTTCTTACACTCAAGCAGAAATGATTTGTAGCTTTATTGTAGAGACTGCCAGTGTACAAAACTGTAAACTATCATATGCTCGCGTGACTATAATTAACTAACTCCCGGATTATAGTGGTAGTCCAACTCACAGACAATGGTTGCAGTTGAACTAGACGATCCGATGTCATAGAAGGCGTAGTACTGGGCGGTCGAATTGAAGTACTTCCTCCGGAAGATGCCATAGTTGAGCGCCACAGCAGTGTTGTCGTTGATGAGCTGGATCACGTTGAGGCCCACTAGCAAGGCCGCCCTGATCACGGCACGTCGCTCAGCCTGCGCAAAGAAGGTGGGCACGGTGATCACAGTGTCCTTCATAGGTTGGCCTTAGGAAACAAGACAATACGAAGGTTAGTTTTATAATGTGGCAGTTCACAGCGGACCTAACCATAGGGTCAAGGTTTTGAACAACAAATTAATTTCGGTACATGAGGGCGCATCAGAATCAAGTTCATCACGACTAAAATACGATAAAGCATTATTAATAATATAGCGTCGCCATGAAATTGAAAAATATCTACTAAAGTCCCATTAATCTTCTTGTTTTCGTATTTTAAAAATGCAAATTATAGTTGAGAAAAACTAATCGAGACATTCCCCTGAATTCTATCCAGCCCATCAAACAAAGGCACCAATCATACCTGCAAAATTCTCCGCGGTAATTCTTGAATTCTCCAGCAGCATGCCAAGAATTTCTTCTGCGGTGTAATCCTCCCCTTCACTGTAACAGGCAGGAAAAAAGCAAGATCACTCATTTTGTAAATATTACAATGTGCACTAGTATACAACTTATTGTCGTGTCTTCGATCAAATAATTAAGGTAAAACTATTCCTTGTCAGTCAACAAATTTAGATAAGAATGTGAGGTAGAACAAACTTAACTAGTCAGATTATTGCTTTACAATTAAAACAAACTAAAATAAGTTAGTTTTGAATGTTCTCCTTCACAATCTAATAAAATGCTTTATTTTAAAAGATTTATTGCATGTACTTTTTGATTCAAAATGAACAGATTCACTTAGTACAAATGTATTACATACATAAGCAACTCAGTCGCCAGGTAGACTCGATAATACAAAGATGCCATACAAAAAATCGACACATTTTTATAAACTATGGAGACCTCTAAGACCAAGTCTATATCTTTATAAAGCAAATGAAAAATTCATTTTTTAGATAAAACACCATCAATAAATATTGTTGTGGTCAAACCGCCTTAAGATCATTCTGGCGTTATTTTTTCTTTTAAATAACAAAAAAATCCATAAAGATACATTCATCAATATCTTGAATGTATCGATTTTCGGTATGGCACTTTTGTATCATACTGAGTGCACCTACTTACTGACTAGCCTGTATCCTAGGGGATTCATTTCTAATATCAACAGAGCTGTAGCTGTAGCTGGACAAGGGCGGGACCTCAAGTGGCGGATAGAGGAATGGCCTTCAGATAGGATGGTTAGCTGCGACCAACAGCAGAGTTGTTCAAGGTCAGCGACTGACAAGGATGGACTATCCAAAACTCTCATAAATCACAATGAAGCGGATACGACAAGGCGGGTATGGCCTAATATTGGACAGCAGCTGGTTGGAGGAAAGTTGGCTGTAAGACAGCAGAAATTTTCTTGACCTATGCACTGCGATGCAGAAGGCAATGGGAAAGTTTAAGCCAAAATCCTCGGTGAATAAAACTGTGAATACACAAAGGAGATAAACAGACGGCTAGCACTGGCAAGAGGTGCGACGATGCGCTTGGAGAAGCATCGGTATGAACACCAAAAGGAACTGGTTTTCTCAATTGTTCAGTGTGGAGCTGAATTTTAGGTTGTCAAGAGTAAAGGATTATTGATGCTTTCGAGATGTTGAGTTAGTGTCCTGGGCAGAGAGAAGAACAAATGAGTAGATCCCTAACAAAGTGAAACCTGAAGGCACCTTTGAAGCACAAACTGAAGTTCTTTGGACACATAGTGAGAAAAGTAGGATGCATGGTGAAAAACTACATATTCGGGCCTGGAAGACCGAGGCAAATCAATTCTGGAGATGACCAGAATGGCAGAACAAAATGTTTGGCGCGACTACATCCAACATCACCACGAACACGATTTAATTGGACAAAGTAACAATCAAACTACATAGTTCAACTACTCTCTTGTAGATTGAAAAAGACCTAACCATCAGGGGCTTTACAATTTCATTCCTAAAACAACAAAACCCTTGACCGGTAGAAATGGGTACAATAATTGTACCCATTTCTACCGATCAAGGGTTTTGTTGTTTCTAAATACAATTTTTAAGTAGTTCTATTAATAGGAGTACAATCAGAAAATTTCTTGATGTTTACATTATTTTGTGTCCCCTACATGAATCAAAGAACAGTTAAACGTGTTTTCCCTTTAGAACCCCTCTCAATCATCCGTTGGATACATTTCCGCTGAAGTGGACAACTATCTTTTAAAGTCATTTTTGTATTAATTGCTCTGGTCCAAACATGATGAAATCGATATGTTACAATTACTGAAATCTTTATGTCATTGCAACTAGCATTTTTTCCGATTTTTATTGAGCTGGGTACATTTGCACCCGTTTACAATCCGAAAAGCGTAAAGAAATAGTTTCTAAACTTGCATAGCCCTAAGCTTGGATACATTTGTACCCACTTTTGCTATATTCACATGAAACAGTCTTCGCCGACAAGGAGTTAACTAAAATTTAGCATAGTAATACAAGCACAAAACACTGAAAAATCTGACAGCCATTCCTCAGTGTCTAGGAGCTCAACTAACAGTCACTCACTCATGTGTGAAGATAAGTTGACCAGATGACTTGTCCTCCGACAGCTTGACGTAGGGAAACTGCTCCTGATAGAGCTTGACCAATGGATGGTCTAACGATTTACCCACAATATTTAGCACGTAGGGAAATGACTTGGAAGGAAATTTGACTGCCTGAAAGTTAAAACAACGTAGGATATTATTCTATGTATAGTCAAAATAATTTTCCTCGCAGAAATATTAAAATTCTAAAATTTATTCTAGTATTAAATGATGTAAAGTTAACATAAAATAACGTAATTCTTAGTACATTTTATTGCAGAAACCTTACAAAATCTTGCAGTCTAAAACAAATAACTGTAGGGTGGCACAATCAATTAATTTTTTTTTCATTAAACAAAAATCACTCTATAGGTCTTCCAAAAGAAATACTATAAAAATAGACAGTATAACCAACCAACTATATACATAGATTTCTTTAAATTAAATGATTGGCTATCAAAATATCACAGTATCTACATAAGTAAAGAGACAAACCACTGTGAAGGCTGAATTATCAAAGAAGCTCACCATGGTTAAGGCTGGATTACCAAAACAAACTTACTGTGTTTAAAGCTGGATTACCAAAGAGACGTTCACCATCACGGATAGACACAATGGCTGGTGTTTTTCTAGAAGACTCCATGAAAGAAAATTGTATCAAATGATAGTTACAAAGTACATCAGATCCCAATCTACCATAAATAACAGTTTCCTTACCTGTCCAATGCAATTTCCATGGGAACACCAGGCTACAATTCAAAAAAATAATAATAATCAAAGTCCAATAAATAGGTAATAAGCCATTAAAGTATTAGATCATCATAACATTACAATCTATTAGGGGTAGTAGGTACTCACCTTCACAATTGCAACTTTAATAAATTCACTTCCCAAATCAATAGCCATTGTGGAGATAGCATCTTTAAAAAAACACAACAAAAATACAAAACAATGAAGTCTAAAATACACTTACAACAGAGAGGGAACTTACCAGCATGGTCAAAGCTCATCAAAGTCGTCACTATGAGGAAAAAATGACCCAGGTGACTAAATAAAGTCATTGTATTTAGCTAAAATTGAATTAAATAAAATCATATAATAATAAAATTGAACTGTATATTCATTACCAATCCATTCACAATGTGTTAGCATATAGAATCATTCAATATAAAACTTTTAAACAAGGTCTCTTGTTACTAACCAAAAAATAGCACATTAATTTTGGAAATTAAAAAGATCAATTTCGAAGCTGCACTGTCTCCAACATGTAGAATTATTTAATGTATACAAATTGTTTTGGGGGATTGATAAGACAGTTAAAACTATAAAATTCTAATGAAATCATGTGTCAGTTTTGGGTTAACAACAAGACTGTTCAGATAGTTAGTGTTCTCCAGTCTATGATTAACAAAATAGGGTGTAGATTTTCATGTGCTTAGACATTTAATAAGTTTCAATAGAAAAATGGTAAAACAATGTTAACACAAAGTAGACACCAATAAATTTTATTAGATGCTATTAATATTTAATACATACTATATTATCATAATATATTAAAGATGAACTTAAATGACACAGAATACCAATTGGTTAGAAATTGTTAAGGGATCTCTGATGAATGGGAAAAGACTGGGGTGATGGATCAATCAATGAAATCAGATTTCAGAAGAAAATATCAGTTTGGCATTTTAAGGATAAAGAATTTTAGTACATGCACAAAGTATACTGAGCCATTACATGATATTAGGCAATTATGAAAACTTTAACAGCAGTCTTCTAAGTTAATTTTCTGATGGAAGAGTTAAAATTTTTTATAAGTTAAATATTATTGATACATAAGAAAATTATATAAATTAAACATAATATACCAGAGAGAAAAAATGCAATAAAACAAATTCAAAAATTATTCACCAATTTACATATATATTTGATGTATTTGACATTAAGCAAAAATATTTAAGTTCCCCTGAATTTAGAATTGCCCCACTTATTCTCAACAAGTGATAAACTTCTTCTAACCATATTTTACATACAACTTTCACACAAACCAATACAGGTTTTTTTAATATCAGTTGGAATTGTTGGAGTGACAGCTGAAGATGAAACAGTTGATGGCATTGTGTCAGTTGCTGTTTGTGGACAAAGTAGCTGGCTCATTGGCTCTTTTGATTGTCATCAGAAAGGCAGAAATAATGTATTTATTAATACCAGTAATCTGTGGAGCATCATTTATTGTGGAAAAGTCCAGTTGGGGTGATTCACAGTTATTGAGAATAACAGTGACTGTAGAATCAGAATTTGCTTTAGCAGCTTCCACAAATGTACACTGTAATGCCCACTGATTATTTGCTGATGAACCCTCCATTTAATGGCTCCCCCCAATCCATCAATTGGGCCTTTACAATGAGAAGTAACTGCCCATAGTTTGTTTTCAATTGGCCAAGTAAAGCAAGAATATACCTATTCTTAAATTGGCTTGATGGGCCATCTGACAATATGGTTGTTGTTGTAGCCCCTACCCTTTGTAAAAAAGGGTAGTCCTCCAAGTGTGGGTTATGTTGATTACATCTGATGGATTAGACCATAGGTCAGAGACATTCAAGTGTATCGGATGATGTGGACAGCTAAATATGTGTAATGTGTTGTGGGGTGATTGCTTGCATGATGGAGATATGTTAGCTCTATTGGAATTAATTTTGTTTTGGAATTGGTCGAGTAAACAACAAGAGTTGCTGCATAGCTATGTAAATATAGTTCTGTATTGTCTTGAAAGAGGTCTTGTTCCTGTTTATTAATGCTAGGAGGAGAATTGGATTATGGATAGTTTGTATGAATTGTTTGTTTGTAGGTATTATCATCTAGGTCAAGTGATGTTTTTTGGTGGAAGCAGGTGTTTATGCTTGGTTCTGTTTAAGTTTGCATTTAGGGTTGTAAGATTATATTTATTAGGATAGTTTGATTTGTGTAATTGGGCAAGTATTTGTGTATTTAAGAGTATTATGTGGTCATGTATGGGAAGAACATTAGTCTCATGGTGAAGGAGATCTGTTTTTGTGGGTAAAGTGCATCTTGTGACTATTCTGTGCACAGCATTTCATACTGTTTGCAGATTGATTTAGGACTGTTCTGTATGAAATAAAACTATAATCTAGGCATATTTTAAGTTATAATTTTTGCTCAGATGTCTGTAGAAAATTTTCTTTAAATAAAATGGAAGCAGCCAAAGGTACATGACCTCTCAATTTCAGAACCATTACACTGTTCAACAAAGAATATGTTTCTTTATGGTTCTTTCAAACTAAACTGAAAACACATCAGTGTTCCATGAGGAATACAAGTATCATTGCATGCATGTAGCAAGATGTTTATATAGATCAAGTCTGCAAAAAGGTCAAACAATTTACATAATAATGATTATTGGTATTTTAAGCTATTTTGTGACATTTAATTTTTCCTAACACTGAATTACATCATTTTTAGCTGAAAGGTAAGTATATGAAGATGCTTATTTACACAGTCATTTGTGTTATGGCTTCCACTAGATCAGATAAATATTTTGGCTATCAAAATGAATGCCTGAATCACTGATTGCATCATTAAACAGTATGTAGCATAGAGTAGAAGTATACCTTATGGTGTATAGCTTATTTGTGTAGTGTTCAGTTTTGAAGACATTACAAAATACAGAGTTGCATATTTCGATATTGAAAGATGATTAAAAATGTCCTTTTTAGAACAAAAACAAGTTTTTTAAAGTTCATTGTTGGCTATTTAAATGAATAAATTGAGCATCTTTTTCTGTCAGAATGTTTTTAACCCATGATCAGTGAGTTCAAGTTGTCAATTTGGCATCAGCTCAAAGATCCCAAGGAGAGTATCTTTGATTACCTTGGTATAGAAGAACTGAGTTACTGGATCTGGGGAAAGCATAATGTATCAACTGATAGGTCACTGGGTTGACATTGAGGCAACTGACCCAATTTTGGCAACAGCATGCTGGTGTAGAAGTCAATCAATCTATTCCATTTCTAGATGTTCATATTTCTTTTATTGATAATTGTTTTAATTTTAAAGTTTATAGAAAAGCCACTCATACAGGTCTTTTCCTTAATTATTTTGCTGACTGCCCTTTAAAATATAAAATTGGATTAATTTACTGCCTTGTTGACAGAGCTTATAAAATCTCTTCTACTTGGAAAAGCTTTTGTAATGAATTAGATAACCTTAAGAAAATGTTTAATAAAAATGCTTATCCCACTTATATTTTTTATTCTAGTGTGAAAAGGTTACAGTAACAATATTAAACCCAAACATGAAGCTAACAATATCATTATTAGGTTGGTGATAAAATGGATTACTGTCAATATCATGAATTTGTTTGATGATGTAATTAATATTTTCATCCCTAGGAATAACAATTGGAACAAATGTATGGACAGTCTACTCTCAATAATCCAACCCCTCTCATTCCCTTATAAATGGGGTTGGATAGCAAAGTCAGGTTAACAAATATCAATTATGTATTAAAAAAATTGCAGAATTCAATATATAGATATCCAAAATATGTATGTATTTTAAAAAAATGCAGAAATCTATACATGGATACAAATAATTAAATTAGCAATTATGTAAAATTATGTACATACATACTACTTGAAATATGAGTCTATTGTTTTCTGTTTTTTTAATTTTTCAGCTACTTCTTATGTACCTATACAATGTCATGTACACTATAGAGTAAAAATGAACTAGGCTAGTAGAGGAATTATGAGACCAAAAAAACACACCCTAGTCAGATTATCAAGATGTAAATATACATACTATTTCATAAAATTCCTGCAGATTTATAGTCAGAATATGAAGGGTGGATTAACAAGAAATGTTATAGTGTAATTGTATAGGTAACAGTTGGTGCCCTTTTATTTCTAGTTAGATTATATGAGAGTTGGATTATCAAGGGATAAATTATCAAGAGTAGACTGTAGTTTAAGAAAGACCATTAAAATTAATATAATCAATATTATTATTACTAATGATTTTAAGGAAAGTGTCTTGAACATCTTGTTGATCTGTAGTATCAAAGAAATCATTATAAGATTCTAATAAACTAATAACATCCTTGATAAAAGTTAACTTGATAGAACTATCTGAACTAATATTAATATTGGTAAGAAGAGAAATATATTCATTGTTGGAATTTAAATAACCATTAATAGTAAGAAAGGTAAATATTTGGATTAAACAATTTAAATAACAATACATAAATTATGTAATAAAATAAATTATTAAATGTAGCAGAATTAACAGAATTGCTGGCACCAGAATTATAAGGAATAGTATAATCAAAAGATATGATAAATTCAAAATTAATATTAGTATATTAGATATTAGTATTAGATATTAGTACATTAGATATAACATCATAAAGAGATAAATGAGATTCATACTTAATACCAATATCAAAATTGGCAGAATCCAAAGGAGTGTAATTAACTAAATTAAATTTGACACTATATTCATATAAATCAGTATTAATATATTTAGCAATAATATCATTATGTGTATAACAAAACATACTTAATTTTCTTAATTGTAGTTTAGTGTTATAACCTATGGTGCTTAATTTATTGTAAAGTAACTTGAAACAAAAAACATAATCTTCATGGGAGACACAAATATTAGCATATCTAATGAGTTGGCTGTAGAGGCAATTATATCCAATAACAAGGAATATTACTGTCAAAAATGACATGTTAACAACTTCAAAAGAAAAAAAAAATCTACTTTATGGTATATTTTAGTATGAAATTAATAATTAACAACTTCAGCATCAAGAAATGTACCTATCCATTAATTATACTTTGTTCAAAAATTAAATATTTAGATATATTTAGAAAATTTTAAAATGTTAGGAATAGCAATATTGTCAATGTATCTGGAATTATTACTTCATTCAGTCAGTATAATAAAAACTAAAGTGGTTGCTTCATTTTGTTTTTAGTCTGGCACAGATACATATAATGGCAAAGCTAGAGCTGTAAATATAAGTCAGTAATAAGTTGGACAACATGTAATACACTAAAAGTTCAATTCTTGATTAGTGTAAGAGAAATTTTAATGTAATCCATTTACCACAAGATGCATCTACAGCACTTCACCCTACTGTCAAGGCAATTTGTCAGTATGGAACAAAATAGTTTCATTTTAAGGTGCCATAAGGTCCCATAATAATAGCTAGCTGTCTAGTGAGAGGTCATATAATCTCATCTCTCATTCACTTTGGTTTTGGATTGCCTACCAGGTAAACTTCTGTTTCCATGCATGCCAACGTTAATTCCATGTATTGTACTCATCGTTAAATGTAGAATAATCTTTACTGCAGAAAAACAAAACCAGTCAAGCCTTCGACAGTATTAACATCATAGAAATGAAAGTAAACTAACCAAAAGATGTGTACAA
>JAUYWI010076064.1:0-13742 GCA_034780595.1 Parotoplana pacifica
GGGGGGGGTAGGAGAGATGTTTATGAAGACTAGGTGCCCTCGTTATCTCATAACAATAAAATTATTGAAATGGCAACCTATTTTGTTCCTAGATTTCATGAACATCTCAGCTACTTTTCAAGAAGATTTTTGTTAACCATCTCTAGGTATCTGTAGGTATCATTCTTATGAGTTGTTTCTCATAATATTATTTTAAATAATATCCAGAAAAAATGATGACTTCCTTCCAAAAAAAATGTAAACAATATGTTCGTATAGAACTATGCAATTATTTTTATAGGTATAGATTAGATGCTGCCTACTGCTTAGTTATGAACAGGTTGGAATCAATAATGTTACACAGCAAATTAATGGATGGAGCCCAAACAGTTGCATGATCAATGTCAATGTGCATTGTGCCAACTAAGATGTTTTCGTTGTGGAACAAAAGCAACTTGACGTTCCTGTTTGTCAAAACTTTTAGGGAAATAAAAAAAACTTGGTGAATCTGTTGTTTGGGTTTTGATCGACAGTTTCTCTCCAGGTTGTGTGTGTGTCACAGTGTTGATCTGGGATCCATTATGTATATTATATAAAAAGCACAACAATAAGTAATTAGTTATTCAACATCTGGCTCCTTCTCTTTCAACGAAATAATTCCATAATATATATATATTAGTTAAACTTTCATTCAAAGAAATAAAAAATATTTTCCTATTAAAACAATAAAAGTATTCGCGCATAATGTAGGTCAAGGTTCCAATATTTCAGGCTCTAATTAGCAGCATTTGATTTAATGATTTAGAAATAAAAACATCAGTAATAAAATGAATGTTGTCTAGTACCTACCTACATGTGGTTGGAGAATTCAGGTCTTTAATTATTTATCAACAAGAAAATACAAGAAAAGCTTCCGATAAAAATCTTCTAAAGCACATAATATTGTGTAAGTACTCTCAGGTACTTGGAATTTTCCATCCTAACTTCATCAAATTGGAAATTTTGCTACGGAGCCAGTAGAAATCTAACATATGCGAGTAAATTCTATTTCTGGTTAAGACAACATTATCTGGTCCAAACTGCTTTCATTTTGGTATTCTTAACTCCAATACCCAGTCAAAGGTCAATTTACAAAGTTCATTATTTAAAAAAAAGTATAAATTGAAAAAACAGGTATTCATTATGTAAAAATGAAACAGGCAATCTATTTTCTATTATAACACGAATTTCTATAGATATTCAGATTTGTAGACTTTATGTCAAAAACTATTGTTTAATTCATAAATCATTGATATTTGATTAAAAAAAACTACAAAAGTGGGAATTGTAGTGAAAAAATTAACAAAATTAAAAGTTCAAATAGGTACAATAAATTCTGCTTTAGTAGATAGATGCCTATAGCTTGGCTAGAAGATCAGAATGAAATTGGCTATATATTATTGTCTTTATTGCTTGCTCAAGAGATCTAAAATGTAGAGTGAGCATCTAAAGTGAGATTTATTGACATCTTAGTCAAGTAGGCTCCATTGCTTTAAGCAAATTGAGTAAAAATTTCGTGGATTGATTGTCGTACATACTTATGTACACATAATATATATCCACCATCTCTAACAAATCTGTGTAGTTATGTAGGTATGTAGGTACCTATGTAGTACCTACATATTTAATGAACTATGTATATACATTAAAGATCTCAACAAAATAGGCGAACTATCAAAGGTTGTGGGTTTAAATAAAAAACGATCGAGTATGCACGGCTGTGCGAATTATTATCGAGAGTGATTTCTATGGCCGAAATGGTAAATTAATAGTTTATTGTCCACAGAAAACTGAATATATATTGATTAAAAAGACATTCGCCAGCAGCATTTGGAGCAGATGAAATGAATATTATTTATTCTGTTTCCTCGATTTTGATGTCTATAAAATGCTTTTGTGGATGATACCAAGGGATCTAGTTATTCACCAATAGGTATCGTGATGTCTGGATAAATTAATATGAAGTCAAATCCATAAACTTGATAGGTGTCACTGACTCTATAAATTTGAAAATTATGTAGAGGTAGTAGGTATCTTATCTAATAGAAACAGTTGCTTCTTATTGTAATTTAAGTAAATATTTTTGTCTTGAAAATATCGAAGATAACAAAAATTTAATAAAATCCTAATTGTGAGAAAGCACAATATAAAATTCAGGTAGAAAATTAATCTTTTAATTATGTATTTATAGATCATGTACAGCAGCCCCTCTCACATGCAACCTTTCCTATATCCACAATAAAACAGTCGTATGTGGGAAGCAGTCGCAAGTGAGAGGTAAAACTATTTTGGCGAACGTTTATACGAGCCATAACTATCTTATTATGTAATTTTATACATACAAACATCGATGCCACGCTAAATACATAAATTATATTTCGTCTTAATACATTTTAAAATGTGTACTTTATTGAATTATTTATACATTCATTAGAAATCAGAAAATGCTTAGTTCGGCCTGCTTTATCGCCTATTTTATGACGTTGAATTATTTTCATTTTTTCTCCAAATTTAATATTTTTCATTTACTAGGAGTTTCATTCATTTGTAAAAATAACTTGATGTGTAGGCAAGAAAATGACTTTATGAATAATCAGCAAAATTAAAAATATACATAGATTTTCAAAAATATAGAAAGATGCAAAAATCTGGTCATAAAAAGTACATGGACTGAATCCTAATATGTATCACAATTATTTATTATTAAGTTTCATAATGTTTTTATTTATTCTATGGTTTAATGCATAGACTAAATTTTACATAATTATAATGTGGAAATTTAATGCAATTTATGCATTATCACGGTCGTTCATGAGGGGCAAACACTGAATCATTCTGAACATGTGTGATTGGTCGTAGTCGCATGTGAAAGGTTTAAAATACACACATCTAATGTAAAATATATTCCGTCCATTGAAAAGTAGCCGCAAATATGAGGGAGTCGCATGTGAGGGGACTACTGTATCTGATTTCATAGTCGACATTGGATTGAAAGTCTTCTCAAAAGTAAAAAAAATCAAAGACCTAAGTTAAGCTAAAATAGTTCTTTGGTAGCTTGCCCTGAATTTCTTCATAGGCAATTATCATAAAATTTTGATATTAAAATAATTTAGTAGTAAAACTCTTGAATACGGACGGGCTTGTTTTGATAATCTATTTTCAGAATAGAATTTGAACTATAAAATTAATTGCATTTTACTCATTCTAAAACAGAAATCAAATTTTTTAAACTGTACAATTTTGCAAAACCTACATCATCAAACTACAAGTGAAATCTTGGAGTGGGCCATCATAGTTTGACCTCTTCAAATCGATTTTCATTTGTTAAATGATCGGTCAATGGAAAAATAAGCATATAGAAAAGATAGTTTAGGCCAGGGATGTCATTCAGTGGCAATAAATAAGTCTAATTTGATGTTTTAAAATCTATAAGTAAAATATTATTTCTATAATATTGGGTGCCTACTTCGATAAACAGCTGAAAAAATATATTAACTTAGGTATTATGTGAATTGTTAAATGTTTGCCGAAATTGATATGAAAAACGATGCCAGTTATACGATACAATGTACACAGAATGTTTTATTTATATTAGGTAAAGCTCCATTCTAGAGCTAAAACAAGATTTATGAACAATCCAAATTTAATTATTCCCAAACTAAAAAGACAATAAATAAAATAGAAATAAAATCTGGTTAGTGAACTTACAAAACTGAAAACAAGAGGAATAGACAAGTATATTCTTCCAAAAACTGATAATGTAGTGTTTACTGCAGCCATTTCCTCAGAGTCTAAAATAAAGATTGATAAGTGCATTACATTCTTTATTTTATGCTAAATGATAACATAATAAAACTTTTCAAGTAAACCTATCATGTTTATCCATACTGTGAATCTAGCATCAGAATCTATAACTAAATTATATCATGTAAATCTATCATGAAATTCTAACATATGAATCTATCAATATCATGTAAATAAGTATATTGTAATATATTATGTGAATTTATCATGTGAGCTTATCATTAAATCGTAAACTTTGTCCTGAATAGGAATTTTTAACCACTTGTGGTTCCTATTTCTATCAACTTTGTTCGCTACATATTATACATCTATAATCAAATTTATTCTTTTAGAGTATATTTTACTTAATAATAACTATTTTATCATAAAGCATGACACTAATTAATATCTCCAATCCATACAATCACTTTATTGTAATTTATTGATTTTATTTACTGCTATATTTTTATTTAGAAATTTTTAAGTAGGTATATTAAAAACGAAGACTGTTGTTTTACAAAAACACCAGTAGGCACGTTGGTTGCATGAAAACGAAGTTCTCAAAAAAGTTACAAAATAGAGAAATGCATTAGAAATTGAATGTAAATCTATAACAATGACAACCCGACTCAGAATATGCGCAGACCGGATATGTAACTTTATTTAGAGCTTAGTGGAGATTGTAAAAGTTTGCAGTAAAAGTCAGTCTGATATTATACTTAGTGATACTAGTAGGTATTATTCCAGATTGTATCTAATACCTCAACTATTTTTAGTCGAAAGTTTTAAAAATAACAAGAATAGAACAATGGCTAAATTGTACTGAAAACAGTGTGAACAGTTAGGTATAAAGTTGAGTTCACTGTCTAATCATAATTAAAAATATTATACAGCGGCCTAGGAGGTTGAGTGAATAATAAAATGAAAAGTGCATTTGTCCCAAAAAACATCAGATCAAATTAGATCAAGAACTAGCTACGCAAACAATCCACCAGCCGCAGAGAAAGGGGAATATTAATCGACAGACATCTCATATTTCTAATTAAGTACATTTTCTCAATAGCCTGTGCCATGTTATAATCCAACACTGTGCAACTTGGGAATCCGAATGACTGGTATGTACGATAATCACAGAAAACAATCGCCGGGAAAAGAGGGATATGACGCATTATCGGCAAAAAACTTCATGAACGTAAAGTAGCATTGTTAGAATACGTATTTGCTGGTCATAGATATTGTGTTGCATAACAAACCATTTAGGGAAATTATAATGTTAAATCTCAGTACAAAAAGATTGTTTAAAATGCCAACAAATGAACTGAAAATACCTACTACAGTTAGCACAGGTACATTTGTTCGATCAATGTTATCTACTGGATGCAGACACAAACTGAAACAGAATTGAAGACAAAATAGGTGTTTTAAATAGCATAAAGAACCGCCGCGTATAAAATATTCACTAATGTTATATATTATGTATGCTGTGCACAAAAAAGAAATTCTTTTAAATTCAATTAATAAGTGCATGGCTTTTATTTACATTGAATGATTATCCATAGTTTGTTTGTTGCTAATAATTATAAAATTGTCGTTATAGATAAATTTCAAACAAACACGCGACGAATACGAATGTGGGAATAGAAATCTGAATTTCTGTGTTATGTTGGGCTACACTCTCTTACCTAGTAGGCCAAATATAGATAAGTATCCTGCATTCAAACACAAAAACCTATATATTTATTGGAGATTAACTTTTCATTTCAATGAATTGTTTGAATTGCGAAAATAAAAGAAGATTTAGTCGAGGTCTAGAAATGTTTGAACTTACTTACGTAGGTAGGTACTAAATCATATAAAACAATTCACAACGATAATAAAGAAATCAATAGGTAAATGATGCAAACAACACTTATACAGTGGATAAAAAATAAGTAGAAAATTAATTGAATTAAAAGTGACCTGTCTTATGCTATTAAGCCTTCGGACAAAATATCTTCAGTAGTCATACCGAAAGCCTAATTACTTCAACTGAAGCCGGTAAATAGATATGTACCTACTTTGATTGTAAATATTTTTGTTCTTGTAGCCAAATAATATAGAAAATTAAAAAAACAAAGCTGGACCAAATTGGCAAATGAAGAAAATTCAAACAAAAAACAATCTAAGCCAATGGCAATTTGGCTTTTAGCTCCTTAGCCTAATGGGCTATTTTGAAAATAGGTCATTTTGACCGCTTCTCATTACAAGGTTAAATGGTTTCCTGATTTTAGATTTATGCTATTTTTTCAGGCTCTGATGATAAATAAGTATGTCAATTTTATCAAAATCGATTAAGTTTAGAAGACATAGATAGTACATATCTCAAAATTTGTCTTCTCTGTATTGTGTCTCTTTTTCTCTATCTCCTCCTTCTTCAGCACCGTTATCATAGTCTATACATTAACCGATTTTAATTAAATATGGCACCTAGACTAACATAAGGGCGAGGAGCAGAAATCCGTTCTCAGATTTATTCTAGTGCGGTTGCTAGGGACACCAATATTGCATATCAAGAAGGAATGTTTACAAATTTATCCCATATAACAATGGTTTATGGGTATTTGACTACAAGAAACCTGAGTTACCATACATGAACTTTCTTTTAATCAATTTGCCAATTAGCAACTGTAGCTAGGGACACCAATATGGCATAGGAACAAACTATTTTTACATATATGGGTATTTGACCATTACACAAAATCTTAATTATCATATATGAACTTTTAATTCGTATACTTTTCTCTTTGGAACTGTTTCTAGGGTCGCCAATATCGCATAGCAACAATGAATTTTTACGAATACATTCCATACAATAATGCTTTTATGGATATTAGACAATATGACACCTTAGTTACTATATATGAACTTTCTTCTGATCAACTGTACACTTCGCAACTGTTGCTAGGGTCACCGATATGGTATAGAAACAAGCTATTTTTTGTAAATATTGGAGCATTTAAAACCTTAGTTACCATTAAACTTTTAATTTGTATATTTATTTTTTGGGAACTGCTCCCAAGGACATGAATATTGCATAGAAACAATGATTTTTTACAAATATATCCCATATAACAATGCTGTTTTGGGTACTATACAACATGAAACCTTAGTCACAGGGTCTATAGTTTTTTTCAACTTTCATTTTCTATTGATAAATGTTTCCACCGTATGCACGAAAATAATGTTCAGCAAAATTCTTTAAGATTGTAAAAATGGTAAAATTTACTCCGTGTCTCGGAAGGTAAGCTACAGTGGCAGTAGCACTCTTCATTCCAATTTTTGACACTCTGACGTATTGTCTTTCATCGGCACTCAGACCACAACATGTGTGTAGACGAACAATTGATTCATTCCAATTGCTCAACATATTGGACACAGAGAGACAAAAATGACAAATCGTTCAGCAGACCAATTAAAGGAGACTACATCGATAAAGGTTCGTGTCATAAGTAATTTTATGATCGTAAAGCAAGGACAGAAGCTCAGAATCATCTTCCACATTTTATCTGATGGCAGACACAGACACAATCAATACAAACGGAAATAGGGGATGCAGAAAAGAGAGAAAGTTCTAACGATTTGAGACAATTCAAAGTGATTTTCCGTTTTAAATATTATATTGAAAACAATCTTGCCTAAGGTTGGCATATTTATCCCAAATATCAAAGAACAATACTGAAGCTAATTAATATTAGAGGGCTAATAATGATAAAGGATGACTTAAATATGTATATAAATTTATGTTGCATCAAATAAAGTATAATGATAACGGTGTAGTAAAGATCGCCCTAGTAGTAATGAATCTTATTAGTACATCAAAACACACATAAAATAGGAAATACATAATTTTAGTGGATTTATCAATAATACAAAATATAAGATTTGTTTGTTTGTTCAATTAAGAAATTTAGTCTATATGTATTTAATTAGCAAATAATCATTGATTAATTATATAATTTACTTGTGATAAGCATTAAGGTGACAAATTAATTTTTTTTCATAAAAAAAAATCCCATTTGCTTCAATAAATTTGAGCACAAGTTTTCAATTCTTTCCGCATTTCTTGTTGGGTCAAGGCTTTTAACAAACGCTCCACAAAGACATGTATTTCTGGCATTTTCCATTTTTCAAAACACATAAAGATCAAGTATATTTAAGTCGGGGGGAATAAGTTGGTTGCCGAATTTTCTGCACAACCATATCATCTAAGAATTGCTCAACAATTCCTGATTTATGCGGTCGGGTATTGTCATGCATCCACATAACTGGTTCAGTAGGAATACCAATTAGCACGGAGATATGCAAAACAGTTAATGAGAAATGTTATGTAGCGACCTGAATTTATTGTGCCCCCATCAACTAAGATTAATAATAACTTTGCCATGAACAGTTCATAACTTTCTTCCAGCAAAATGATTTTCGAACAACTGTTAGCCTATCTCCTGTACCATCAATTGCCATACATTCACTTATAGCATTTTGAGGTGGGAATGGTTTTCATCGCCAGTCTTAATGATAAAGTTTCTGTTAACGCAGTAGAGCCTTCTATGGGATTCTGCTTGTGAATGTCATTCAGTTGGTACGGTATCCATCTGGCAATAGAATAACTCTCTTCAACCCTAATTCTTCATTCACTTTTCTGTGGACAAAACTGCTCGTTATTCCTGTTATTTCTGCTATTTGCCGACATGATATTCCGAAATCTTCCATGATCAAGTGGCGTATACGAATCGTATTTTCTTCGATTTTCACTTCACAGGGTCTTTCCAAATATTCTTGTCACTTATCTTCAATAGTTTTTCTGCCATTTCTGAACTCTTTTGCTAATTTTTGTACTCTTCATAAACCAATACATTTTCCAGTAGACTATTCCAACAGCTGAATATTCATTTATGACATGATTATAGCAGAAAATACACAGTTTTGAATAGATACTAATAATCTAGAATCGTAATGAAAATGTGAATTTATCTCCAAACGCCATAGATATCAGTCAGCCAGCCGGCAGCATCCTCGCAACAGAGGTTGAGGTTGGCTGTACGCACTCCGCGCAGCAGAACGAACAATTTGCCTCCATTGTGACGGTCTTCTGTCAGCCGAAATACGTCGGTTAAGCTTGTTCCCACCCAAGTTTTGATGTCGTCCAAACACTGTCTGCGAGGTCTCTGGTTTCTACTCCGTCCAGGATGCGGTCCAGCGACTACATCTTTGACCAGACCAATTAGCTCTGCAGGCAATCCCAAAGTATCTGAGCTTCTTAGTCTTCATCATTTGCACCAGTTCATTTAGTACGCTAATATTTGTTCGCCTGTCCTTCCAGCTGATGCGAAGAACCCTCCTGCTGAAACCCACATTTCCACTGCATTGATTCTTCTGATATCTGCAGCCCGAAGCATCGGCGCCGAATGTCAAAACAGACCAAAAAGGGCACGAACAACCCTTATCTTCAACTCCTTCCGGATTCCTCTATCTTTCCAGATGTTCACCAGATCAAGAGATCTTTTCTTCGCCATCGCTATTCTTACACGAATATCCTTCTCATAGTTTCCATTCCCTGTCCTGATTGATCCCAAATACTTAAAATCATCCACACGCTTGACTAATTTACCTGCGACCTAATGGTCAACCATTTGATTTTCATGGCATTCAGTTTTGGTTCTCTTCTTCTGCCGCCTTCGTCGAGCCACTTCAGAGCCTCAGATGGCTCACTCATGCCATCTACCGGGACAGCAGTGTCGTCAGCAAACCTGAGATCAGAGATGATTATTCCTCCAGTCGCCACTACGAATTCCTCCAGGTCAGCTTCGCTCATCACCTGTTCTGTGTAAAGGGTGAAGAGTCTTGGATAGATCATGAAGCCTTGGAAACCCCTTCGCCGATGATATAGGGCTCAGAACGTGCAACTTTCCATCTGACAACAGCTGTATACATAGGTACCTGCATCTAGAAAGCTTGACAATCGTTTGGAATAAAAATTACCAAAATCGCTTGATTGTTGGTAAAAAATATTCTGAGGTATATATGTATCTCCTTTTGGATGCGTATCATTCCTTTGCTGTGAATAAAAAGAACCTAGCTCAAAGTAATTAGATTTTTTGAACCTGATAGCAGCATCGACCCTGGCTATATAATTTCTATGAATCTCTAATCTAGAGCTTGCGCTACACAAAGAACTATCTAAACTCTATTACGTAAGCATAGAAGTAAAATACCAAACAAAGTACATCAACCTATGCGAAACATTGCAAAGTATTGTTAAATAATGAAACTTTGATAGACGATTTACGTAGGTATCTAGTCAGGTAATTAATTCTAATTTGGTTATAAATATCAAGGGATATTCGTAAAAGACACCGACTTAAAAGATCATTAAAGCTTTAGGACTATTCGGGCCAGCTTTCTCTTTTTGTTTAATAAAACTAAGTTTGACGAAGTAATGTATAGATATGATAATGGAAAGTTCTCATTAATAATCTATTGACCCATGTTCAATGGCGGTTAGGAAATGAAAATATCCTTTAACGCTAATGGAAGAAAACATTTTGATATGAGTTATGTATGATGAACAGAAAAGTACTGTGCTCGAATCCAGGTATTTTACATAGGCATATATACTAACTTTTTTTTCCTGGTAAAGCAATATTATGTATTAAAATGAAGTTATTTTTCATTGTCCTTGCGCCTGGATCGTGTTAAATGAAATTTTGTACATACCTACTCCTCGGAAAGATTAATCGACAACAAGTTTTTAAATCATTATGCGATTTATATTAACTATCAAAATTAAGGCCAATGAATTTAAAAAAAAAATTTTTTCTGTTATTTTTGGGAAAAAATGATAAAGTTTTATTCCTTTGAATAAAAGTGCCAAATTTGAGAGAGAAATGATTTGCCATTCTCAAAATAATTATAGTTTTAGATTTAGTTTTATGGCGTTTGAAATGTTGTGCAGACTTCAAAATTTGTATATTTATACATAGAAACTAATAAATGAAAAAAAGGTTTGAAAATCACTATTTAACCATTTTATCAGATCAATGTTATTTTAGATATTTTCTACAGTGGTTAAGAATCTAGTATGAAATATCCGGGTCCATACAACAGTTGGTACATAATTTATTCGAAAAATATTTTTTGGTATAAAAAAATTCGTATAGAAAAACTAATATGGAAATATTCGTAAAATATAGTTATTTGTCTATAATATATTCTTAAATTATAATTCATTCATCGAAATATTTTCGCCTATAAAAATTCGTGTATAATTATTCGTATATATTCCGATTATTCGCAAATACTCGTTGATAAAAATTAATATACAGGGTGGCAATAAAGTTACCATACAGTTAATGTTAAAATAGAGATTTTAAAAAACTGCATTATTATTATTCATAAACAAGCCTTCGATAGTATTAACATCATAGAAATTAATATAATCCAACTAAAAGATGTGCAGAAAATAAATGGCTTCAATATAAAAACATCATCTTTTCAAGATCAAAGTAAAATACTACGTAATCATGTGCATCTTGTTCTAAACCCAAGCTGAAGCATGATAAGATGGCCAGTCAAACTTGCGATTGAAAGTACGATCTAGCTTATCCGAAATGCAAAACAATATCAAGAAATACGGTGCGGGACGTAGGATCCTCAGCGGGAATTTTAATCAGTTGTGTACACAAACGTCACTGTTTCCCATAATCTAGTTATTATTTAAATTGTAAAAGGCCAAATAAGCACTAGTTGAATTTAAAGGCAGATCAAAATCAACTTCTGAAATGGTGGAATCATTACATTTATACCAACAATGCATATTTCTTAAATGAGAAATGTAATGGCCATTGATAATTGGAGATGAAATAGTAACTTGAAAGAAAAATACAGACTCATTTAGAATAGAATATACCCTCACCATAGTCTTACAGTGAACAAATTTCTGGTTCAATCAAACCCACAATAAATTTAAAATCTTAGTTGCATACCTGACGAAGCTAAAGATATATTAATGTTCATATTTATTAGATTTTATATGTCAGTGATAATTTCATAGACTACTAAATATGTATTTAAATGTTTGTAGTTTATAAGTCTTAAAATGCCTTGTTTTAAGCAAAAGAAGACTATCAAAGGATTATTCAATGAAGGATGCAGTTAACAATGTTCTCTCTGGAAAGACTCTCAAAATAACGTCTCGCAGTTTTGGGTTAGATCGGAATACACTATGTCGATATGTTCGAAAGCAGTTGCGAAAAGGAAGTCCACTATTTACATATAAACCGTTGTGTGCAACTTATGAGGCTATTTTTACAGAAGACAAAGAAAAAAAATCTTGAAACTTATTTATTAAATTGTTCAACTATACATATATGGATTAACAAGAACACAGACACAAACTTTTGGAGAATAATTTTGGATTAAAGCAAAAACAATTAAAAATGCTTGGTGATGAATGGCTATACAATTTTTTAAATCGAAGAGGAAACTTATCTTTAAGACAATCGGAGGGAACATTTTTACAAAGGGCTAATGCGTTTAACCGGAACAGCGTTAACTTGTTCCACCAAGTCGTATTTTTAATTTAGATGAAAGCGGGCTGAATACCGTTCCCAAAGTGTCAAAGGTGATTGCTGGTAAAGGGATCAAACAAAGTGGGCAATTAACGTAGGCAGAAAAAGGGTCTACTTCATGTACATATAGTACAAAATAGCGAAAGATTATAATATCGATTTTTTTAAAAGTACATCAACGATTTTCAATTTGCTTTCTGAAATATGTTTCTAGCATTATTACACACCTAAATTGGAGAAAATCATACACTAGCAATATTTATTTATTGATTTATGTTTTTAAAATTTTTTTTTTTTAAATATCGATTTTTTCCCATTTTCTCAAAAATTAAATCTACAATTGATTAATAACACCACAAAAAATACAAATGTTTTTCACTAGCAATTTTCTTCAACTGAAACCTGTTTAAGACTCACCGTGATACATAATTTTATCGATTTTATCGATTTTATTGATAGATTTTCTCTCTCTACATTTCTCACTCCATTGTAGAGACATTTCTAGGTTTAAAAAATAATTTTATTCTTAGTTCAAATTTAAATCCCTTAAGGAAGATTCTACTTTGAAGAAAAAATACAAAATTATGTAGGAACAATTTTCGTATTGGTGAATTTATCCGCCTGTGAAAAAAACATAACCTAATTATATACACAGAAGTTTATAGTCTGCAGACAATAGATACACACCATATACATCAATGATCTCCTATAAAGCCTCTAGAAGATTACCAAATGCCCTTTGCATTCTTTCCTCAGTAAAGCGAGCAAATTTCACAGTAAGGAACTATTCAAGGTCTTCTCTGAATTTAAAGTCATTCACTCGGCGAGCCTCCAGTCGATGGAAGATGTATCGATTGCATAAATTACCATTAGGGGAATATGGAGGTTGGCGCGAAGTAACGGAATGTTGCCATCTTCAATGTGCCCAACAGTGTTGCGTGCCACATGAGGCCGAGCGTTGTCTTGCATGAGCCGTAGGTTTCCGTTTAGGATAGGACCACCTAGAAATGTTTCTAGGTCAATGAGAAATTCAAAGTACAGTTCGGAGCTAGTTCAGTGTTATATTTCATGGTAGTACTCTGAAATATTGATGTTCTTGTTGACAGACCGCCATAATTGTATGAAACGTTTTCTTCATATTTGACCTTTGAGCAACTTGTGACAATGATTCATTACCTTGTCCGTATGCTTCACTCATCCAACAGCCAGTAGCAGAGGGAATCATGATTCTACATCAAAACATCTTCTCGCCAATTGTCAATATACTATTATTAAGAGATTTAGAGGGCAGCAATATATTAAATTGGAGGGCGCGTAGCGCCAGACTAATTTAAT
>JAUYWI010076075.1:0-13741 GCA_034780595.1 Parotoplana pacifica
CATTTATTACTACAATCGCACGAAAGGCGGCGTGGATGTAATGGACAGAATGATCTCGAATTACTCTGTCAAATATAAAACGAAACGATGGCACGTAGTTGTATTTTGCAACATTCTGGATTTGGCTTGTCTGAATAGTTACATATTGTTCAAAGAAGTGTTTCCAGATTTTGGTGGAAACAAATGTCACAAGCGCAGACTCTTTCTTATTGAGCTAGGAACGAGACTTTCTGCTTCCTATCGCAGTGCGAGAACAGTACGATTACAGCCAGTGGAAGCGCGGGATGGTCCTGGCGTCGCATTGAGGAAGCGATGCTCAATCTGCTCGCAGAACAGAGTTGACAGGAAGACGAAGTATTCTTGTCGAGAATGTGACCGGCCTCTATGTATCCAGCATTCAACATTCAAGTGTGCACAATGTTAGCTGAGTGATTCAATTGCTTTGTACATTTATCCATAATTATCTTATATATTTTGTTAACTCTATCTAACTGATCTATATATTATTTTGTTCTAATACTGTTTACTGCCACTAGTGCAAAGATTGTGCAAAGACAGATCTATATATTATTATTAGAGTAAGAATTACAGGGAGAGTAAATTTGAAATTATTGATGCCAATGAACAAATCTTCTTCTATATTGCTGGATATTTGATATGAAATTGAGTGCAAAAAATAGTAATAGTAGATTTTATAAAAAAAGTCTGATAAAAATAATCTGTAATGGTTAAGAATCCAAAGAAGTGGTTCAATGGCATCTTGTTGAGTATATTTCGGAATTTTATTGGTTAGCCAGAAGGAATTATATATATTATTTTTTCTAATAATGTTTACTGCCACTAGTGCAAAGATTGTAATCACATTAGTATGTATGTATATTTCGTTTAATTACAATAAAGTGATTGATAGAGGGGATCATAATGTGATATTTTACTATAGTAAATATATCTGGGTCTCTCAGACCCTGACATGCAGTAATGTAATAAAAATAATTCATGCAGTCTAGGGTTAATTTACTTTCTACTTACCAACTGTTCATAAGGACAACATAGGTATTACGTAGAAACAGGTACCTACAATTATGTAGGTATGTAAGTATAAATCAGAACAAATAAATGAAATTAAAGACCAAAAATGTAAAAAAAAGTGTGTTGTGTTTGCTCAAACCCTAAAATATGTGAAATTTGGGTCTTAGATCTCATTACATTGTATAAATGCTGGTGTTTTAGATAAATGATAGTTTAAAACGTCTAAAAACATACCTACTACTAGGTAATTCAAAATTGCTAGTAACTCAAACAAAAAAGCAGAACTATTGAGACAGAAATTTCCACAAATACCTATTACCTCTACCAACACAAATGTAACTATCATTTATCTAAAACACAATAGCATTCTTACACTACTTAGAACTATCAGCAAAATATCATTTCACATATTCTAGGGTTTGAGCTAACGCAATTTTTAACCTTTTTGGTATTTAATTCTATATTATCTCCTACGAAAGGTACTCCCTCTGACTAAAAATTACATCCATTAAGGGAGTGCCCTCTCTCCCCCTGGATCTGCTGCTTCTGCATTTGCTGGCTTAGAGATGAATTATTTTCTAAATTTGTTTTCCAAAATTAGGTAATTATCACTAGACAGAGAAAATAATTCAAATTTTGATAATTCATCTAAACCAATCAAATGTGGAACCGGGGGGAGTTACAAAATCTGAAATTAAAGTACAAATCTTAGTTGCATATTGTGCTTTAAATGACAAATCATATTCTAGTACTTGAGGATTTTGTTTCCAATTTTCTTCTCTGAACAAATGATGAAGTTCGACAACAAAGCACAAGTTTTAGTTCATCGCGAAATCTGCGTCCACCAACAACATATAAAAATAAATTTAAAGAATGATTAAGATAATTGAGAATATCAGTTGCTGCGAAATACAAGAGAACAACAGCCCGATCCTCATTTGTTTTTATTGACAGACGATTGTACTCAACCGAAGTCCAAATGATCATGGCTGGCGTCAATAGGATTAAAAAAAGGAAGCTGATTAGGATCATCATCACTGTCATACTATGCGAAACTTTTGTTTTAGATTTACTTCGAATTTCGTTTATACCGTTGGATCTTTGAATAGTGCAAATAATGAGACAATTTGAAATAATAATGATTACTGTTGGTATACAATAAAATGTAATCAGACCTAACCAAAGACGAATCCGAAATTCATAAAATATATAATCTGATTTGGCTGTACAAGAAACGTGCCCTGATGTCGTATTCGTCATGTTCGAAGTAACTGGACTTTCCACCAATCCCAAGGTTAAAAACATTGGCAAATTTATTGACAGGGCAATTACAATCATTACTACTATGAATAACTTAGCTCGAGTCTTTGTACACCAACTTTTAGATTTTAGGGGGAACACTACAGCGATCAAACGATCAACTGTCAATGCACTCAAACTCCAGACCGATAATTCAGCTGAACAAAAGCCAAGAACCCGGAACAACGCACAGCAAAAATCATTCAATAATCTTATATTAAAGTTGGCCCATTGCACGAGGGCTGGTGTCAAATAGCCAAATATGAGTGTTGAGCTATCTGCTATTGCAATCACACGTAGGTAAATGCTCGAACTTGAATTTGAAAGTAGTGGACGAGACATTACAATAAATGAAAGAATATTACCACAAAGACCAAGTGGTATGATGAACATTGGAGGATAAGTCCATAAAATTCTGGCAGCTTCCAGTTGCCATGGTTTTGTTTCAGGCATTTGTTAAAATTATTATTGTAATATGTATTGCATAAATGAATATTATTTATTTATATACTGAGCTAACTTCCTTAATAGTATCTATCTATAGTTTTCTGCCGAATCACTTATTCACTTATTTTATGACATCCAATTTCTTCTTCGGTTTGTTTACGTATTTAATGAATGCATGTATTATATCAATATCATTATAATTATGTTATCACATGTTGCTACACATTTTCTCATTGTTTTGAATGTGTATAATAATAGTAACAAAATTCTATTTATTTGATGTTTTGATCCTTCAAGAATAACGAACACGGCTTTAAAAATATTAAATAGATAAATGGTCAGATAATTTACTAATATGTACAATTTTTAGAATCTATTAAGTATTTTATTGGTGAGAGATACTTTGGCCAATAGAAATATTGTAGGTTCGCTTGGGTATACAGAATACCTTTCTACTTTAAGCAAATTCTTACATGTTCCTAGGCACCAAATAGGTGGTATGGTATTCGAAAGAAAAAATTTATGCAAATTTGTTTTTTTTTATAATGAAGCCACACATTTTGTCATTCTTTATGATGTATAATAATAATAAAAGTAATCGCAAATTTCTTTTTATATGATGTTTTGATCAAATAATTTACATCGCATGTTGGACAATATATTTTGTCAAAAGTAAACGAAAATGTTAGCGTATGAAATTTATTAACTATTGTGCAGGTTAAGTGGCTCTTGTTTACGTAGCTGGTACATAAAGAAGTCATAAAAAAACAATCATAAAAATTTGTACCTGGAGAATACCCTCTTTGAACGGATTTCTGTTAAAAAGGAGAATCACAAAATTCAATTATTCAAAATATTTTTAATATTTTAAAATTTTACTTACTTACATACCTACTTACACTTTTTCAACTTTAAGATAACCATCTTGAAATAATAAATTGTATATACGAGTTGTATACGAGTTGTACATAATTAGATTTGAACCAAAATAACATTGTCTATAGGTATAAATAACTCAATTTCTTTCTGGTTATTAGGTTAGCCTGTCCTGTTTAGATAAATAATCTAATTGATAATGCTGTGACCACCATGGTTGCACGCTATTTCTCTCTGTCCAGGGCCAATTCATATGCCTCTGCAAATCTTTGGCCTATCCCTTCTTTAATGTCTTTCTTCCATGCTATGTATTACTGACCTTTCTCTTGCCTTTTTCCTTCTACTTATCCCTGAATAATCTCTTTATCAAACAACCTCGTTTCATCACATGCACAAAGTTACTCAGTTTCCTGAAAGCCATTTGCTTACAAAGAGTCATCTCAGTACCGATGGTCTGAAGGACTCAGTGATTTGTTCTGCTTTCTGTCCAAGACACCCTCAGAGCCCTCCGATAGCTCACATTTTAAAAACATCTATTCGTCTTTCATCATTCTTCGTCATCGACCAGGACTCACATCTATATATGACCACTGTAAAGCTGTGGCACGGAGCAATCGAATCGTCACCTGAATGCTAACCTCCTTTAATCTTTCAAACATTATTCAGCCTCATTATGGCCATGTGTGCTGCTGCTAGCCGTCGTTTGATTTCAGAAGTACAGCTCCACTTGTGTTAATAAGTGAACCGAAGTATACAAATGCTTTAACTTCTGTGTTGTCTCTTCTGTGTTTATCAATTACCATAATTTTGGTCTATTTATTTAGTAAGAGCCCTTGATTCCTTTCAGTGCATGTTCAACTTCTTCTCCGAGTGGTGGTGGTTCTGAATTTCTAATGTCTGTTCTTCTTGCCTCCTGGTGTTGGTTTTTTCTTTTATATAGTGATTCACAGTACTACTTCATCTTTCTTTGATATCATCAGATTCTGTAAGGGCTTTTCAATGTGCATCATTAATATCTCTCTCAGGTGACTATTTATCAGTTATTTCTTTCAATGAATTTAAAAAAAAATTATTTGCACTTCTAATGAAGTCATTCTCCAGATGGCTTCATTCTATATGGTTTCTTTTGGCTTTGGCCTCTGTTCTCTTTTCTGAAATATTCCATGTGTGTGTTGTTAGCCATGGTTGTTTTTGTCTCTTTCGTTTTGGAATATGTTCCTCTGTTATTGAGTTAACCTCATCCGTCATTTTCTCCGATAACAAATTTGGTGTCCTTTCTTCTTTTGCTAATTCCAGTAGCGGAAGGAACCTATTTCTTACTTCCACAGTGAACTGATCTGAAATGTGCTAGAAACAAAGGAATTGGTGGAGCATTCTTTCTCTTTTATTTTAAACAAGGCGCGTTTTGCAATTAAATACAGTGTGCGCATGTACGAGTTTTGGCATTTACAAAAAATGACTGCCGTTGTTTTTGAACCAAGATGTAGTCGATTTGGTTTCTAGATCTGTCTTCCGGGATGGTTCAAATATAGATGCGTTTCGGATGGTGTTGAAAAAAGTGTTGCCAATGACAGATCATTCATCAAGCAAAATTCAAGTTTCTCACCTCTCTCATTTGGATCGCCCAACCCAAATTTGCCCATGGCTTCCTAGGTAGGTTCTACCAACTTTGGCATTCCAATCACCCATAACAATGATTACATCTTTCTTTGGAGTGTTGTCTAGAACGTCTTGCAGTGTGTCATACTAGATTTTTATCTCTTCCGCATCTGTAATTGGTGCATAAACTTGGATGTATACTTGATCGCTGACAGGATTGCATCCTAGCACCATTTTGAAGTGTCTTTATCAACCAAAAAAGCCAACTCCATTTCTTTTTCGACCACTTTCATTACCTGAAAAAATGTAGATAGCCCCATTTACTATTGTGAATCTGCCTTGGCCTAACCACCAATGTTTTGAGATTCCTAGAACCTTGACTCCACATCTCGCCATATTCGCTGTTATAATTTCAGTTTTTCCCGATGTCTCCTTGGACATTCCATGTAGTACAAGTTGTTTCATATCTTAGAGGTAAGCTACTCCTCTCCACCTTGTCAGCCTTCGGTACATATGTAAGTTCCTGCATCAGGCTCTGATCCTTCACCTCATTAGAAAATCAAGGCGTACAAGAAGTGGCGTTTCTCTCATCCGCAGTAGCATTTTGAGTGTCTTCCAACAGCCGTGTCTCACATTATGACAGTACATCATTTTTTGGTTTGTTTCCATGGCAATAATCTCGGAAAATATTGTCAAAGTCGCTTCCTTTTGCCCATTTTTTATCGGGACACTATCCCTAGATATCTGGCCGATGGCTAGCTCCTCCGCCCTTTAATAGATCTTGTATTAAATTCTACTGGCTTGCTATCCACCCTCCTCATCACACCACAGTGAGGTGGGGAGCCGGTTTAGTGGTCAACCATCCCACCATGGAACAGGTAGTACTGGTTTACATAATACCAGTAGTAGGGAGAGCCTGACCTGACCTGATCTGGTAATCTATAAATACAATTAATTTTCTTATAAGGTCTCCTTCCATTGATAATATTTAGATTAATTTAACCTTTACTCTTCACCAAGTGAAATTTATATTTCGAAATTAGGAGCCCAATTTTTGACAAAATTTGACAAAAAAAATATTGAAACATTGATGGGAAACATTTTATTTACAGATGTCAGTTATATGTCAATATTAAGAATTAAAATTAGATAAATAAATAATAGAACCTCAATAAATATTCAAATGGACGTACATATTTGAATGCAAATTATACACAAATCGGACTTTTGTGGCCATGGCACATTTAAATGAAGTGTCTGCGCTGTTGTTCTCAGTGGTGTGTCCTCGATCAGTAGAGATGAAGATACGCTCTATGACGTATATGTTAGTTTGTAGTTTTCAAACATTTGATGTTGACACTTTAAACATGTTTAAATAATTCTAACATTAAAAAAAAGAAACGATCAGTATTTTCACACTTCCAAATACGCTATTGGAATTTTGTCAGTAATCAGGAAATACCTAATGTGATATTAAAGTTTGATTGTAATAGCTATAAAATGTAGGTAAACTTTATAAATGCAAAATTTTAGGTTTTATTTAATCGAAACCTAAGGGTTCTTTTGCATTAAAGTACGTTAGTAAATTGTTTTTTAGTGTTGTGCACTTTTACCTATTGTTCGGTGGCTTGCTTTTCATTTTTTAAACTTTATTAGCGTCAATTTAGTTTCTTTTAATTTACATTGTTTTTTATCATTTGAGGCAAAACACACTATAGAACCTTATAGTGTGTTTTACTTCACTCAAAAGATAAAAAATCAATCCAAATATGAACTGATTTATAAAGTCATTCAATTTCAGACTTTGCCCTCGAATAAATCTATTTTACCTCAGGAATTTTAGAATTTCATTGAATATTTATTGTATAAATTGGGTAATATTGTCAGCTATTGCAATCACACGTAGGTAGGTAAATGCTCGAACTTGAATTTGAAGTGCTAGACGAGACATTACAATAAATGAAAGTATATTACCACGAAGACCAAGTGGTATGATGAACATAAAATTCTTGTAATTTCCAATTGCCATGGTTTTTTTTTCAGAAATTTTACATCAATGAATTTCATCTAGGTATAACAGCTTATGCTGCAGCATTATGATTTTCAGTTTTATTACTTCCGTACTTGTTTGTTGTGTCACAATTCCAGAAAATGTTATCCAGTAACCTGCATCTATTCTGTTCCATGACATCAGCATTAAACTGACGTAATTTTTTATTTATAGAAATCACGTAGCAGAAATATAATATTAAGTACACTGCAAGGACTTATTCATGTTATTGTTGTCCTGTAGTTACCTATACTTAGGCTTATATAATCCGACATTTATGATAGTAGATTTGAATGTCATATTTTAAAATTATATTTAAAAATAATGTTATCTTTCAAACAAAAATAAATGAATTTTTAAATTCCCAAGTTGCCATATTTTAGAATTATCTTCTAACTATGAAATTATCAATAATATTACATATTTCAAGAAGAAAATAGGTAATTACAAAATTCTTTTTTCTGTATGAAAATGATATAATTTTAAACTATGGCATTCCCAAAATTTATTGCAAAATATTAACATTGGTGTCATAAATATCTAAATGTTAAAAATCAATAATTGTTGACTCTACTATATAGTCGGTCGAATTTGAGAAGACTTTTAGTCGACAGTCCCTTGTTTTAGTACGTCCCTTTTGTGTAACTCCAGGAACTTGACATTTATTGAAATTTTATGAAATGCACAAGGTGAGTCATAGGATCCCAGGAATATATGGAGATTGGAGGATGTCCTAGGAATATCTAGAGATTGTTCGAGGTTCCTAGAACCCTCCCTAATTTCAAGATATTCCGAATCTTTCTCCATTCCACAAATTTCCCTGGTATCCTTCCCGAATCTTCAGATTTAGTTTAAAGACTTCTGACTTACCCAGTAGAAGACAAAAAGATGGAGCGAATAAAATATTCCGCTATGAAACAATACAAAACTCTGCAAATAAAAAAGGGAAGGTACATGAATGTATCAACCAACAATAACTTTGAAATAATGAAGGGAAAATGTTTATGTAAGTTCTTATTTGATGTTTTTCCAATGAAACTTTATGATTTCTTTATTTAATTTGAAATAATTATGTAAGTTTATAAAACTGAAGGGAGGATATTTGAAACATTTATGCTAAAATTTTAATGAATGTAAGTATACATCGTTATAAAATTTGTGTCATAGAAACATAATTTAAATTTGATGACAACTATTGAAAGTGGTTTAATTATTTTGATTAATTTTTAAATATTATCTACTGAATTTAATAGATTTAGAGTGCATGATTCATTAGAGTGCTATTGATATAGGTACCTATGTTTAGGTATTAGTTTTCTCTAGGTATTAGTTAACTAATGCTATTGTGTTTTTAAAGATAAATAATATTTTAAGATATTCGAGCTATCAAAGTCAATAAACATCTGAAACTACCTAGATATCAAAATTCAAAGTGTCAAGTAAATCTGATGACATTAAAAAAACAGAGGACATTGCACATCTAACATGAATATTTTAAAATATTAATTATCTCTAAAAACACAATAGCATTAATTAATACTTAGAGAGAGATAGCAAAAGACCTTTACTGAGTATTTAAAGTCTTTGGAGCTAACACCTAAACATGATTTCATATAGCTAACCAATTTCTGATCTTCTTGGTCCTTTAATTTCTCTTCTTTTTGTAAAGAATTCATATAATTCATAGTCGAGTCAGTAAATTAGAAAACTTTGCTTGGAAGTAGTAACGGTTGTGTACACTAAAACTGGTTAAAACTCACCACTGAGGGTCCTAAGTCCCGCACTTTTAACTATTTTACATTTTTAATTGCTGACCGGATTATTTCATGGATTTTGAATTTTGGATTTCGTATAAACTAGATAGTACTTTCAATCACCAAGCTTGACTGACCATCTTATCATGCTTCAGCTTGGGTGTAGAACAAGATGGACATGATTACATAGTTTGATTTGATCTTGAAAAGATGCTGTTTTTATGTTGAAGCCATATCTTTTTGCACATATTTTAGTTGGATTATATCCATTTTTATGATGTTAGTACTGTCGAAGGCTTGACAGATTTTAATTTTGTATGTCTGCTGCTGTAAAGATGTCATTCTACATTTTCTAAAATTAATCAGAAGTATTGCTGTTTGAATTAAGTACCTGTTTAAATTAAATTTGAAAGTTCTTTAAACTAATGTGAAAGATTCTTTTTGATTTTATATGTCAAATTATAGGCATTGTTTTATTACTAAGACATCAATGAGGCAAGAGATTATTCTGTTAAAACACAGTTATTATTTTATTTACTTATGTATTTCTAAAGGAAGATTTTATCTCGTTACACTAATTATAACATTGGTCCCCTATCATCTACCTAAAACATAATTATACACTCATCAACGTTGTATTATATAAATTTATTTGGGATATATCATTTTCGAATTGATCATAGAATAACTTTCTGTATTGCCCAGGGCTAACTTACATTTGATCAACCCCCTGGATTTTCATTAGCTCTTTCAAAGCTGGCAAAAATTAACCACATTTGAAGTTTTTCTTTTTCGACAGAACGTATGGTTTTTATTTCAGTTATCTCTAAATGACTGACCAGTTGGTCTATCGTCTTATGGATAGATAACGTAATTAGCTCGGACAACAATATAATGTGACATATAGAAAACTTATGTGGTCTATGCTAGTTTAAAATTTTAATTTGTTCAATGATTATGTTTTCAGTTTAGTTTCTTGTTCATCATTTACCTAACACATGTTCTGGTTCTGTCTGTAGATTGTGTTGTATAGAAGGGGTAAAACTACACCACAGTCCTTTTCAGCAATAATAAACGATTGAGATGCCCATTTATAATGAGTGTTGTGCCAAATTTTCTTTTGGATATAGATTTGATCTAATTTGCCTATATAAAAATTATACAAAAAATGATATAAATTCTGTAGTTATTATGGCATACCACGTTTTATATACCTAATCTAACATCTATAGAACAATATGACATACACATGGCCCATGACAAATAACAAAGATTCCCATTTTAAAAATCAATATTTTACTAGCGGCCCTATGAAGTCATCAAGTCAGAAAAATTAACATTTTATAGTTTGCATACTTCCTAAAGTCCGACCAAGCTGAAATTAAGATTTGAATTGTCAAAAGAATATTGATCATCGATTTTTTGGACAAACTAGTGATTTTTCAAAATTACAAAAATGCTTTTTACTTGGCACACTAATCACATGTCGCATAAAGACTAGATATGCCAAATATGAAGGAATTCCAATGGATTATTCATATATTATTAGGAAATTAAATTTACCATTTTTGCTATCTGAATATAATTATGATTTTTATATAATTAAGATTTGTGTAAAAATTACCCATACGGATCAATATCTATTTATGAAATTTTCAACATTGGTTAGGCATCTGCCAGACAACAATTCTCTGGAGTTTAAAAGAAATTAGATATCGATTTCAGTATTATTTTGAAAAAGTATAACAATTCAAATCTTTACTATTTTTCTTAAGTAAAATAATGAAGCTTAAGCGGACATTGGGAAATTATGCCGACTAGAAAATGTCAAAATTCCTGACTTGATAACATCATGGGCTGCTAGCTATAAGACCCAGTAACGTTTTTTTTAAATGTTCATAATGAGAATTTTACCATTTGTTATGGGACATGTGTGTGCTAAATATCAGCCCAATCAGCTAATAAGAAGTATGTTAGTTTAGGGGTGGTGGTACCATTTCCTATCTGTCTACCAGGTGTGATTAAAAATCACGAATGAAGGGGGAGTAGTTTTTTACCAAATTTCTCAAAAATGGCTGAATCGATATACTTAAAATTTGGAAATTTCACACCAAATTCTATGGATTTGCTTACATCATCTTATGTGTGCCCTCCTCCCAAGCTCACGTGACAGCCCTCTTAATAATAAATGAAGTTGGTCCCAAAATGTACTTGTTACAAAAAATCAATTCCGAAGCTAAATCGTAATACAATTGATTAACATTTGGTAGATAGGCTTTAAACACTTTATTGTTGTAAAAAAAATTATAATATTAAACATTATACAATTTTTTACAAGTCTAAAAAACTTCATTATTGTCTATTGTTCTCAAAATAACCTCCCTCCGCCTTCAAGCAGGCATCCATTCTGCCTCTCAATGACCCAATGATGTCCGGACACAGGTCGTCATTGAATTGGCCTATTAGATTCTCTATGGATTAACATCGATCTACATAAAATTCTGATGAAATCATCTAGCTTAAATTATGTCTATAGATATAGACATCTATGGATTAATATTTTTTATTTGAAATGAGTATAAGTAATGGAAAACAACCTTTTTGATTTAATAAATTCGGAGGTTACTTCCCCCCCCCTGTTATTCCAGGCTTTTGAAAATATTGAATTTTATTACCAGGGTGCAACCTGAGAACCAGAAACTCAATAATTTTATTTTTGAATTACACAAAACCTTTGAATTCAAAAATGTTCGTTATAATATTTTGTGTCAAAAATCTTATATATGGCACGGTTCAACGAGAACATCGGTCTTAGTCTTTTTTGCAATTTTACAGAAAAGCCAATTTTAGTTTGAAAGTCGATTTTTGGCTACATTTTTTTATTATTTAATTTTGTTCCATAGCATGTTAGCTTTCATTTGGTATATTACTTAAGCATAATTTGGTTGGGAACTACAATTAATTGCAAATTCAAAGTATATAGTATTTAGGAATTAATTAGCAAACATTTAATTATTATGCGTTGTCCCACTATTTTTTTCAAAAACTTGAATTATTACTTAGAATTTTCAAAATGCTTTTAAAAATTTGGTTTCATATTTTGAGATAGTTTTTTCACTATTCAATACCAAAGAGTCTATATTTTTCAGAATAAATCTAACCTCATTTTTTGGGGAAAAAACGTCTATATTTAGATTAGGAAAAATAAAAAATTAATTTCCTATTAAAATATGAAAAGTTCATAAAATGCTTTCATATTTGGAAGATTGAGCTGAAATTTGGTACACAGGTAATTTGGAAGGATGTCATCAACAGGGATTTTTATGGCCGAGCTGGGGCAAATGACGTCATATCATTTTTAAGCAATATTTTTTTACTGAAATTTTCTTCAGTTATTAGCAGTATAGTAATGAGTAACTTCCACAAATTTGAAGGAAACCAATTCAGCGTTTTTTGTGTAATTCAAAAAATAAAAACTTGATTTCTTTGGCTCTCAGGTTGCACCCTGGTCATAAAATCAATATTTTCAAAAACTCGGAATATATATTAGACAATAGAGTGTTATGATGTACCAAATATTAATCAATTCTATTATTAGTTAGATTCACAATTCAGTTTTTTTGTAAACAGTTCATTTTGACATTTTGGGACCAATTTCATATTTTTCAGAGGGCCGTCAGGTGACACCTTCAAAATCCATCAGAAATAATGTACTAGAAAATTGGGTTCATTATTTATCTGGTTCCTGGAATACGAGGGCCAGTCCATAAACAATGATTTCATTTCAAAAGTGTTGATTATCTTCAATTTATTAATCTAAATGTTTTAAAATAGTTTATTATTATATAGTTTCTATTTTATTGTAATAGTTTTGAAATGATTTTATTTCCTAAAATAGAAATTGAAAAAAAAAGATTTTTAATGGGTCTGGTCTCAAAATCAATGGATCTCAATTCTTAATTTTGGATTAGGCTACTTATTTTTTGGCTCACTAATTGCATGCCACATAAAGATCAGGAGTGTCAAATATGAAGGAATTCCAATGGATTGTTAATATTTTATTACGAAATTTACTTTCATATTTTATCCATCTAAATATATAGGATTTTCATATCAGTATTATTTTACACAAAAATTTCTATAGCTTTGAATCGATTTTTTTTTCAACAATGGTTAGGCATTTTCCAGGCAACAATTCTCTGGAGTTTAACGTAAATATATCAATACATATTACTAAAACATAAAAATAAAATTTTCAAAAAAATTAGCTGTCTGGTCACAAAAATCAATATTTTTGAAAAGCTGGAATATTATGTACATACTTGGTGGCGCATAAGTTGAACAGAAAATATTTATTTAGTAATTAAACATAGTAAGTAAACATAGACTTAAAATAAATTACATTTATAAATATTCAAACTTCTTCAACCTCCAAGCACTGACGAGCTCTGCTTATCACCGAAAAGCAAACTTTTCTACAAATTTCTGGAGTGAGATGGCCGAAACTGGCAACGATCTGGTTTTTCAATTGTTGAAGATTGCGTGGTCGTGTATCATATACAGAATTTTGTATCACTCCCCAAAGAAAGAAATCCGAAGGAGTTAGGTCAGGAGATCTGGTAGGCCACTCAATTTCTCCATGACGCCCAATCCATCCATTCCAAAAGTGTTCATCTAGCCATGTACG
>JAUYWI010076086.1:0-24997 GCA_034780595.1 Parotoplana pacifica
TGTCCTCAGCGCCATTGCAATCAGCTTGATAATAATGTTTCACAGCTGCAATACACTGTTCTTCAGTTAAACGTACAGCCATAACAGTTTTATGAATGAATGAATAAAATTTAAGTCATCAACATCTTTTTATACATTTTTATTGCTCTATCTTTAGTTTAAAATGTCATTGCTGTATTTTTAGTTTAAATGTCATTGATTTAAAATGTCATTGCTCTATTTTTAGTTTAAATGTCATTGATTTATTTTTAGTTTAAAATCGGGCGTCACTTAAAATTCACCCTGTATAAAATATTTACTATCGATTTTACTTTCACCAAAAGTCGCTAGTTTTGGCTAAAATTACTTAAATGGCTAGTAGGAATAATGTTCAAAAGCGTGAATGCCTCATTTAATAGTTTCTCGTCCATAAGGGTCACCATAACAGGGCAAGTCCATAAAAACTGATTTTTTTAAAAAGTGTGTTTTATAAACGTAAATGTTTATTAATATTTCTAGTAATTTTCATTCACTAGAAATGAATTTGAGGAAATCGATTTTAAACGTATTGGATGTGGTTCTCAAATCAGCACGGCCTTTGGATAAAGTTGATCTCTTTATTGGTACATTCATATGCATCGGATATGTAACAGACATACTAAATTTAAAGGAATTAATCCATTACATATCACCTTTTCTATCTAAAATAGGAATTTTTGACATAAAATTATCAATGTTTTTCGTCACTTATTTAAAAAAAATAAAAACTGACTGTTATAAAAGGCGTACTTAGCGGTACTCAGAATGCACTCAGAATGCACTCAGAATGCCGTTTATTTCTCGATACCTTTATAGATTTTAATGTTTTTATTTGCATTTTAGAAAAACATTCGACATTCCTTGATCATCACCGCAGTCAATCTAATCCCACCCCCATGTCCCATTCTCTCATCTCCTCTATACAACAGAATAGTTCTCACATCTATTCGCTGCCAGAGAACAGCATAGAAAATGGCCATAATTCAACTTCAAACGTTGCAGGAGGAGTTAGGGGACGGAATAAAAAACAATCTGATCCAGCTAGCGACTATGCTGATATTGATTTCATTCAAACTCAGGCTCTAGCGGAGCTAGATCTACCTGATGGGGTAATGCGGCATAATACCTATTCGTAGTTATTTGATCAAATGTTTGTGCTAAGTAGGGCCTGCGCCACAAAATTTCGACTGAGGGTAGGATTTTTCAAAAATATCCGACAGTTTGTTTAAAAACAAACCCTCCGTATTGAAATTAAAAATCAGTTGAAGAGATGTGTATAAATATTCTGAGATTTGACGAAAAATATTTCAAAAGGAAGGGTAACAAGAATGTTGCAAATAAAATTTTTAAAAATACTCATATTTTGAAATCAATCGCATGTAGAATAATGCAGCAGGGTGTTCCAAAAATCACGCAACTTAAAAATTTCTGTGTATATTTAAATCTATTGTTTTTAGTTTTTATGTAAGCTGAAAATAAATTGTTTTTATGATGTCATTATTATTGTACATAATGATATTAGTATTATAAAATATGTATAGTCTTTCTAATAGAAATTTTTATTATGAGTTAAAACAGTATTCTGGATTGCGTGAATTTTGGAACACCCTGTATTTATGGGCATCTATGAAGTGTCCGAAGGTCTTTCCAGAGAAAGTTTTGAATTTTGGATTCAATTTCTTGCACTTTGTAATATGCTGACACACTTACGTGTATTTTATTGGCATGTGTGATGTTTTCTAAGTAATTTGGTTTTATTATATTTCTCACTACTTTATATTCTGCAGAATGTTTTACTGATTTAAATATTCCCACTATATGGTACTAGCTTCAGGCAAGCGCATTACATTCTTGGACAAAATTTTAAAAAAGTGGGGGTGGCAGCTGATCCCCTGTGGCGCCGACCATGCTAAGGAAAATTGCTTTTACTTAAAATATCTGAAAAAATTCTCATTCTAAAAAAAATTATTGTGTCTATTTGATTAAATAGTTAACAAACCAACTTTCTTACGGCCCTTTATTATGATCTGTCTAATTCATTACTCCAACTGGTTGCTTCTTTTAAAGGAAAACCTAATAGTTACGATTCATTTATCTATGGCTCATAAGTAACACTAAAAAATATTCACCATATGTATATAGCATTGTATACAGTTATTAGCTGTTGTCTATTATCTAACCATTATCAAACGCCGTATCAAGGTATTATTGATTTTTAAGAATTCTTAGTGAAAAGTTTGAAGTATGTTACCTAGTTACGAATTCATATGTATGTACCTATAACATACATAAGCTTCATGAACCTACATGTAATTTAACTATTTTGTGTTTTAGCGTTCTAATTCAATAACACATCGATCTGCTAACGATATGACATCATCGCAGATTCTTTCAAATTCTATGACGTCATTTTTGCCAGTATCTGATGGCCAACATATTAGTGATTCCAGTCATTCGCTCAACAAAAGAACTAAATCAAAGTCTTTCAAAACCGGATCATTTGGTAGATCCAAAAATGAAAAATAAACAATTTATGTGATTTATAAAAAATCAACGTTTGCATAATCAATATTTTATTTAATTTCTCCATATCAAGTATTTTTACACAAAGTTAGTTTTCGAACTTGAAATACAAGAACTTCAATGCATTTTCAGATAGTGTTTATATTGATTTAGTTTCATATAGACATAATACGCAACTGTCCATTTCATACTGTGACAACACTAATCGGTTAGTATCCATGTTTAGAGTTTAAAGTACAAATCTACAGACTGTGCACAAATTATTGTATTTGATTTTCCACACAGATTCTCTGATTTCTATGTATTTTGCTAATATATAACTGAAAATTGGGGATGAAAAGAAGTTCTGGGTATCTAGGTGTTTAGGTACATACGAGGACTAACATTATGTATCGTAAATCATATCTTAGACAAACCTCCTAAGTGTTTGTAAAAATCTTTGTTGTTGGAATGGATAGATTAAGTAGTTCAATCCGAATTTAGTTCAAACTATAAGACAGTAGAATAAATTTTAAGCATTAAGATTTAGAATTATGATTTATAAATATTTTTTCATACTATTTTCATTATTTTTTATAAAAAAGATAATAAAAGGAAAACATAACTTTTCAGCCAACAATGATAATTATTTATCTAGCTGGTTTAGCTGTGTTTAGCAAATCAGATCTACATAAAAGTCCGATAAATATAAAAGTAAAAAGATGTTGAGTATGACGAATAAATGGTAAAAACCAGCTACCTAGTTAGAACTGGAATATTTTTCGTATTGAACGAGTTTGGGAGGGTTATTAACTCCCCCCCCCCACAATGCACATATTCTCAGTTGCCCCAATCAATTGGCATTTAATTTCTATCGCTATCGGTAGAGCTTTCGAAACCTTTTTTGTGTGATTCTGTCATCTTAAAATTAAAGTTTGATAAAAATGAGAAAATACACTTAGTTCCCTAATCGTAAGTTGTGAACATTACACTTGGTCTCACTAAATTTAAAACAAATCTTTGTGGCTATTTTTAATCGATAACAGCTAATTATTTGATTATGCATTTAAAGTCAAAAACGAATAAAAAGTTAGTAAAATGAACAAGTTTTTCCTAACCTGTTGGAATTTTCTGATTATGTATAGGGCAAGTAATCAAACTGAAATTTGTTTTATCTCAAACCTACACCTACTTATGTACATACCTGAAAATAACAAAATAAACGATTAATTAGACCAATAACAAAAGCTTTAGATCTATGATAAAAAGTCTAATTTTATAAAAATTTGCACTTAATTTAATTGTATAGAAAAAAATGTCGTAAGTTTTTCATATAAAAAGTCAAAATAAATTTTACCCAATATAATTAAATATATCAATGTCATTTTTAAATCGGATTTTTTAAATTAAGAACGATCGGAGAATATTAATTCTGAAAAATCATTCTATTTTACATATGAATATATTTAAATTTACCACGACTAATTCTATTAGTCTTTTCTATACAAACAAATTATGTACGACTTTTGTAATGGGACCAAAGCTTTTGGCACAAAGTTTATAACATTTACTGAAGTTTTTTCATTATTAGCCAGATATCTACTCTTCTGGGATCATTGGATTTTAAGGCATAATTTGAGGTTAATTTAGATACATATTGTTTTTCTACTTCAACAATTTTTTAAAATTAGATTATGTGAAAAATTGTGGATAGAGTGCACGATCATTTTGAATTTGGTTCTATGTACCTCTTACGTCATTAGTTGAACTGGCTTTTCATATATTATACGTAAAGTTCATTAATTTCAGAAACATTTTATATTTATAGTAAATTATACTGTACATAGGTATTAATTTATAAATGATGCTTCTATTTAATTAATTCTGTATCTATCTATATGATTGTAATATATCTACCTATATTTTATTGTTTATACCTACAGACATAATTTACCTATGCTTATACTTACATATATATTAATTAACGACGACTACTTCCTAAAATAAACAAGTTTTATAAAATATTTTTTTTTAAATAAAATTATTAATTATGGATGATTACAGGAAAAGCAGGCCCACCTTATGAGGTTGTCTATTTTGGTGCAGTTATAGATGATACCCAGTGTTGGAAAAATAAATAAAAATTAGATTTTAACCTATCAATAAATAATTTGGACAACTTCTGGTGACGAAAAAATACGTAATTATGTAGTATGTAAATACCGATATATTTTTGGGATGACCTCAACAAAAAGTCTTAACCTTTTTAATCATTTAAATATAGGTATAGGCGTAGTCAGAGGGCCATAATAACAACTCTATGTCTCTGTCGTCGTTCATTATCTGTAGTGGTGTAACTGCATTTTTGACAAAAATAAATTTGAATCAAATCCTGATTACTCTGGATCGAAATTAATGGGCGTTTGGAGATGTTATTCATGGATTCAATTAATTAAGCATTTTCCCGTAAGCACAAAGTAGACAGAAATGAATTCGTGGATTCAATCAGATTTCCACAGAGGGACACGAAAACCCAATTCTACCCGAAAACATGAGACTACAACAAAGCGCAAAACCTCATGTTTCTGCAGCCACAGTGGCTTGCATTCACGAAAAGAAATTCGGCTTTTAGTCCAGCCTCCTTACTCTACCAATGTCAATCTTTGTGATTGTTATCTGTTTTCAAGATTAGAGGCCCCGAGGAAAGACTGATAAAAAAGATATTCACCCATTTTTGGAAGAACTGCCAACATTCACACGTGACAGAATGACTTAAGCCCTGGAAAACACAATGACTACAATGCAGAAGATTATTGATGCTGATGATAGTTATGCAAAATAAAAGTGTTGTTCCTTGTAAAATATTAATTTGAACTATTTCTTTTTTTTTCAAAAATTTATGTAAATAAAATCACTGTTAAGATAGAAAAATTATGTTCTCACAAACGCGCATTAATTTCGAAATAGTCTGTATTTTTATTTTTTGAAATTTATGCATATTTTAAGCATAGGTAATATCAGTTAAGCCTATTTTTATATAAAAGTGTATCTACCCTGAAATGCAGGTTAATTTTTTTTCAAAACTGAATGAATAAATATGTTAATTATTATTCGTAGAGCTTCTAAGTAGAGATTATGAAACAGAAAAATAAAAAATATTTTAGTTAATCAGAAATTGCGAAAAAATGACTCTATGAATTATTTTGTAAACCTTTAAATGTTTCTACTGAGAATGTAGACACACCATTACGTCTTTTGAGTGACGCCTTATATTCTGGGAAAATTCATCGACAATTTTTCAAAAATCAACAAGGGCCGAGCTAGGAGCTTATGACGTCATCATGTCCAAAGATTAAAGTTAGTAAAATTGAATTCAATTTGTAGGTCCAATAGAACTTTAAGCGGTAGATACAAAAACCCAGAAACAATTATTGATTAGGTAGTTATTTTATGGACAAAAGAATCAATATTTTAAAATATTTTAAAACGGTTAACAATAATAAAATAATGACTTATTTACACTTCAAAACACTTAATTATCAGGAAAATGCAAGTACAGAGAAATTCACAAAAAACATACAAATTTGTTTTGCCTCTTAACCCAGCAGCCCAATGTTCCATTTTTGGACAATTTTGAAAAATATCCATATTTTTATCGTGTCAATTCTTAAATTACTGTTATATAGAATATGTAAATAAATAAATAATAATATCACAAAAATATTCGAAATATTATTGTATACACATAAAATGTTATATTATCATTTTTTAAATTGACGTAACAAACTATTTTTTAAATAAAAAAAAGTAAATATTTTATTTTATTATTTTTTCTTGGATATAATCGTAACATACGAATTTAAATGAAGAGATACTTTAATTTATTATTAACCATATTAATCATAGTTTTCTAAAAAATATAAATCTAATGTTCCATTTTAGGAACCTTGGGCATATTGGTGGGATCAGTGTATTTATAATTATTTGGCTCCTTTTTAGTTGTAGATACTTACAAATAGTTTTATATCAATCTGCTTATCTAAGCCACATGATACCTATAACAAGATGTATTAAAACAATGTATTATTAATCCTCCGGGATTCCTATGTTTAGGAATTAATGACGTCAGAGACCAATTTTAGCCAGATGTGTGGGAAAATAAGAGCATTTAGATTTAATGGACATATTTTGTTCCATATAAATGTATGCAGCTAATACATCTTCTGACCCTGATATTTAACTGAGAAAATGTTTCTTGAGGTACAAGGTTAGAGCTAAAGTGGTCCGGACAGAATTGTTCTGAAAGGTATTGTGAGCTATTTTGGCAGGTCCTTGAGGCCATAATATGGTTTCAATCACTTCATTATCTCATACTTATATTCTAGGTTTTTACAAGCCCTAGAAGAAGCCAAAGTGGCCCAGAGTGGTTTTGAGTACTATTTTGAAGCTATTTGAGTGGTCCTTAAAGCCAGAATGTGGATCCGATCAGTTCTGAGAGCTACTTCAAGCTATTTTGCCAGGGCGGTGTCAGCGGCTAAAATATGGCGCCAGAAATTTGGCAACCCATTAAAAGATTCCAAAGATGCCTATTCTGGTTCTGAGAGCTACTGCAAGCTACTAAAGCCAAAATATGGCTCCAATCAGTGCAATATCCATCTCAGTTAATTATATTTAACTTTAGAAATTATTTAAAGTCATCAGATTTAATTTTAGCAAGATATAATAATAAAATGCTAGTTGTTCCATTTATGTTCAATGTTCCATTTTTGGAACATGACCTTGAAAGATAACTAAAGAATTTGAAACAAAATATTGTGATATTTTAAAAGGTGATACACATATTAATCAAAATTATAAATTTCAGCAATTTCTAAATTCTTAACAAAAAATTTTAACCTCTGGGTCTTGCTGGGGGAGATTAATGAAGACAAAATCAGTATAAAATTGTATTAAATCAAGTCTAAAGCAATAATTAAGAAAAAAGTTTTGTAATAATTCCGAAAAATTATAGCTTAACTTTGACACTAATCATTTGGTGAAATTCAATCACTTTTACAAATATTCTAGAATTATGCCTACGTGTTTAGTTTGTAATTTGTGAAATTGTCGATATGAAAGCTGGAGAGAATATTTAAAACACCAAAAAATGGAAACACATAATTGCTACAATTTTTCTTCATAATTTTGATTCTACACAAGCCAACTCATTGAAAGTAAACACCGAAAGTCTTAATTAACTATAATTAAAGTTTATAATAAATGAGCATAGAGTTAGACCTAAGTAGCCATCTTTGTGTTATTGTGTAAAGCATATATTTTTATTTATCAATAAGCCGTTAACTCTAACTAGACTTGCCAGAGTATTACAGGACTTCTGAAAATAGGCTAAACTTTGTACTTCCATAACTCGAACATTTTGAAACCTATAATATCCAAATTCTGTTAATTAATTCTCTTTTGCTATGTTAACAGCGTGTGACAATTTAATAAAAATTGGTTCAGTGATTTTCGAACTATGAATGTTTAAAGTTAGCCATTTTTTTAAATTATTTCTTCTTTCTTCCTGCATTACCGATAACGGTCTCTAAACTTTAACCAAATTAGATAAAATGTTACACATATAATTAATACGTTTTCGAGGAACTATAAAAAAGTTTTAATTTTGCTAATACACCCTAGCAACCGCCTTGAAACGAGTAGTATATGTTACGAAAATCCACCGATTTAAGTTAAATTTGGCATAATGAAACAAAACAAAATTAGATGCTGTTTTTAACAAAAAATAATTTAATGCGATGTATGGTTTCTAAAGTTATGAAATAAACAATAAATTTGCAGTTTTTTGTTAATTTATGGTGCAAGATATTTTTATAGAAAAATGTGAATGGCTTTCTAATGATCTAGTGAATAAAAAATTAATGAAATAACATTGGCCAAAAAGGCCCTAAAATGATTAGTTCTCCCAAAACAAATTCCAAAAATTCTTGAAATAAATTAAAATTAGATATGGTATTTAGGTGTTGGTATGACTTCAAGTAGATATTTAAGTAAATAGGCATTTCAGTATATGAATTAAATTATTTTTATATTTTAGAGCTAACAATGATTTATCGATCTTTATTTTTTTAAATTATGTATATTTTCGACTTTGCTAGCTCTAAAATCCCTAATTTATGTACTGAAATACCTAGTTACTTAATAATATCTACATAGAGCCATAGCATCTAAATACCTACCATAGCTAACAATAATTTAATTTTACTTATTTCCTTTTTTTTGGAATTTGTTTTGGGAGAGCTGATCATTTTAGGGTCGTTTTGGCCCATCTGTGAAAGCATAGTCCAATCTTATTGATTGCATGGCACAAAATTCGATTATCAAAATTAAAATTGTCACGTCAGTAAATAAGCAAGAGTTTCAAATTAAATAGTCATTTACTGCTTCTCTTTATGAACAAGATATAGGATTTTTAACAGATAGTTGTAGTAGTTTTCCCCGCTGATCCAATGATCGTTGATAACTCATCCGTTTTAGAATCGTCATAAGCTAAAGAAGTCGGATTTTTTGATTTAATCCTTGTTGTTGTTTCTTCCGATGCAGTATTACATCGAAGCAGTATCAAGGAAGTGATAAAATGTCGAACATCAGTTTTTAAGAAGCAATTAAAAAGGAAAAGGAAAAAACCTTGCAATCCAACACAGACGACAAACACATAAGGTAGCACATAATTTTCCGATGATATTTGAATGAAACCTATAATCCACGTAAGACCGAGAATGGATACAAAACTAACAAGACTTATTGCTGCAGAAGAAAAATTATTCATACTTTCTTTTGTTTTATCGTTGTTGCCTGAAGATGTTCTTCTTTGGCTTCGTCGGTCACTATTAACTACTGTAATGTGTATCAAACAGAAAAAGACAATCAAATTAAACAATAGAGCCATCGCAGCCGGAGCTAGAAATGTTACGTAAAATGGAATTGGTTTTAAGAAACATAAGCCGCGATTTCGAATACTAGATGTGTCGAACCAGTGCCCGTGTTTTATGCATCTCTTTAAATTATAAGAATATGATTTTTTTGTTTGATAGTTTGCAATCATTTCTTTGTAGGCATAATTATTCCCTTGATTTACTATTGTTGTGATAAATACGATTACTGCTGGAATTCCCCAAGCTACAATTGCTGCTTTATAGAAATATCCAGACACCATTGTATTGAGTCGACTTCTCACGTAAAATAACCTCACGATTGTGTAGTAGAGGCGAATAGCTTCAACACTTGACCACAAAAGTACACTAAGGTAGAAATAATGCAAAGCGGCCCCAAATAATTTGCACTGAAGAATCGAAGAATTTAGAGAATTTAAATTTGTTGCTAAAAAGATTAGATTGGCTAGTAATAATGTCGTTGAAAGCGCCAGCAGGGTTCGATATTTGTTGGTGTCAGTTGTTGCCAAAATTCCTGGTAAATATTGAAACTTCGGTTTTCTTTTAATGTTAAAAAACGTTACAGATACGATTATTAGTAAAACTAAAAAGAAAGATGATATTGATAAACAGACAGTGCTTAATGTGCTCAAATATCCGGAGTGGCTTAAAGAGTCCGGTTTGATACTCATCAAAAGAGCAAAATTGGTTAAATGCTTAGAAATGCAGCGCACCATCGATCCCGTTTTTATTGTTTTGATATTTTTGTTTGACCATTTTGATTTGTCTGTATCCCAGTAGACACATTTTAAATCAAAACACTTATCCATAGTTTGTGAATATAATTCACTTTTGTTGAAATAGTCAATAGTTACAGCGGTTTCACTAAGATTATTCAACTTAGCTGACGCTGCAATGATATTTGAAACAATACTTGATTTTTGTGTTTCTTGAGTTTTCATTAAAGTGTCGGTTTGTAAATAATGAAATGTAATTTTATCACTTGTAATGGATTGTATTTCAAGGGATAGGCGAACAGAATCATTGTGTATCCAATTTGAATGTTCGGTTTTGTTCATTGTTTTTATAGTATTTGCCCAAGGACTGAAAACTACAACCTTCGATGAAATATTTTTGTTTAAAGTTTCTTTTTGAGGTATATCCATTGCTGCCACTACAATTCTGTCTTGTCGGAGTATTTTGTTTGTTTGAATGGTTTTAGTAAAATTGTCAATAAGGTTTAAAATAAATTTACAGGATTCAGAATAGTCTCTTTTGTGTAGAATTTCCAATTGCAGTAAACTGTTAAATTTCTAAAATTAAAAGAAAAATATTGCAAAGATTTCTAAATTATCTAAAAAAACCATAGAATACCCACATTTAGTTTCAGCAAAACATTTGGTGACATATTAGTGACACACACATGATATTTATAGTTAGGTATATCTCTATAATAAATAAAATAATTTCATTCATACCCAAGTTCATGTGAGTATAAACATGCAGGGTGACCTATAATAGGTGCTGAATATCGAAATTAGAAAACTGTGAAGTGAAATCAGTAATAAATTCCTCAATACTTTAGAACATGAATCATCCACTGCATAGTATCGTGAAAAACGATCATTTTTGTCCAACATTTGTATGATCAACAATGGAAAATAAGTACCTAGTTGTTATAGCTGTTTAACAAAAACTCCTGCCTAGAAATTAATTAATTAATTATGAACGTTACATTAAATTTCATGTGAATCTTCAACAATATTTAAGAACGCAACAAGACCCTAAATCTTACCAGAAGCATTCATTTACAGCACGATAACGCTCGGCCTCATTCTATAAGGGCTACAGGTGAATAAATTAAAGGTAAAAACATATCTACGCCTACCGTATCTACTCCCATAGATTCCCACACATTAATCGTTGTGACAGATACATATTCCCAAGGCATCCATTCACAACCATTTCAATACAGCTGATGCAATTAGAGACTTTGTCACCAAGTGAAATTTCATATTTTATATCACACAGAATGCGCAAAATTTTGAATTTGTCTCTATTATGCTTTACATGGAGAAAATAATCAAAAAATGAAAATCGGTGTTGAATTAACATATTTGTTATTTTATTTATTGTATTAAAACATTTTGTACACATATGAGCAATTTAATTTTAATGCAAAATAAATAATTGTTGGACTAAATGATCGTTTTTTGTGATACTGCCTAATTTAAACACAATTACGAGTACGGTTCAACTAAGCACCATCCTGTCCCAAAATCATTACATACAGTAGTATATTCGGCACTTACTATGCGCCACTTTGTATGCATATCTACATAAACAGAGTAGAATGTTTGCCTAATTTTGGTTGAAAAAATAAAATATGTTTTAGTATTTTTAGAAATTATACTTTTCTAGAATTCAGGTTTAAAATAGTCATTGTGATTTTATGGGTATTGCCGTTACGTTAGACTAAATAAAATGAAAAAAGACAAAAACGGAGAAAACCGTCAAATATAAAAAAGTGGACTTTGACATCTGTTCAGGTGGTTCAATTGGCGAAGGCAACTTCAACGAAGGATCTGGCATAGCTTTGTATTTCAAAAATCGATATCTCGAGGTCACCGTTCTTACTGGTGAAATTTGTAGCAGTTTCCGTGCCGAGCTCTATGAATTTTAAAAACCTTCAGAACAATTCTGGAACAGTGCTATGATCTGTAATTACTGTTTCTAAGGCATAACCTAGCTTAAAGAAAGAGAAGATCACAAACCTTGTCTGTAGGAACCTCATATCTTCCATTGAACACCAGCGCATTTTGGTGCCACTAGGAACAAAACAACAACTACCTCAAAGGTAAATTGGTATACTTGTGGAAACAAACAAAGAAGTTATCACCCATGAAACTTATATAGCAACTATGTGACTCGTGACATCAAGAGCATAAAACAGTGATCAACAACAATTATTGTCTTATTTTCAAACAATACAAGTCCTCTTATTGCTGATCTGTACTTATCCTAGAATGAATTTCTCTTAATTGAATTCCTCTTTGGCAATGAACCTTTTTAACAATTCCAGATACATTGATGATATTGTCACTCCTAACATTGTCAATTTTATAAGTATGTATGTCTAAAGATATCTATCCCAAATTTTAATTCTTGAGCAAAGAAAAAGTAATGGATCAAGAGATACATTTCTTGATGTTGATGATAAAGTTGTCAATTTTATACTAAAATATACATAAAGTAGATGATTTTTCTTTTGAAGTTGTAAACATGTCTTTCTTTGTCATATTCATTCTGTTATTGGGTATAATTGCTATACGGTCAACTCATTAGATATGCTAATATTTGTGTCTCCCATGAAGATTTTGCTTTTTATTTCAAGTTACTTTACAATAAATTAATCACTAGAGGTTATAATATTAAAATTCTATTAAGAAAATCAAGTAGGTTTTGTAATACATATAGAGATATTATTTCTAAATATATTATTAATAAATCTGATTTAAATGAATTTAGTGTCAATTTCAATTTAGCTAATTACACATCAAAACCCATTCCTAATTCAATTCCTAATCATTTAGATTCTGCCAATTTTGTTAAGTCTGAATATTCCAGATCATACCTGAGCAGCTATAATTTTTCGGGGGAGGGACAAGTCTGATTTTAGACTCCCTCCCGCTTTTTACAAAAGTAAAATTTACCACCGAATTTTTCCCCAAAAATTTACTCTATTTTTGAAGATTTGGCACCTCAGTTGGCTCAGAAAAACTACGTTTTGAGAGAATATAATGTAAAAGCACACATGGATCACAGTATTAATAGGTGCACAACTTATGTTAAACCATTTCTGACAGGTGCTCCAAATGACTGCAGTGGAGCTTCATTTATTTTGAGTGAAGCTTTAAGTTCTGCATTTCCTTTTTCCAGTAGACTTGGACCTTCAATTCCAAGGTCTCACCTCGATGGAGTGTTTGACACTTGTATACTTAATATTGTTGAAATTTCACCCCATGAATTTTGTCTGACATCTACTAAAATATCGAAAAAATGTCATCAGGATCACATGGTGAACTTCCGGCAAATGTATCTGAATTCATTTTTGACAGTTTCAACAGTAAGCCAGGTTGAACCTTGTGTGTTATAAACAAATGGTGGAGAAATCTGAAGTCAAATATTGATAAAATTGATTACCATTATGGTAGATATAAACACTTCATATATTCCGAGTTGATATTTTGTCCATATGGTGCAACTTGAGAGTCAATTTTTTTTTATTTGTGCCATAAAAAAATATGAATTCTATTTTCTAACCCTGCAAAGAAAGTTTTGTGCCCAAATCCTATATAATTATTTAGATAGAAAATTACTAATTTAATTTACTCATAAATTGAGAATAATTGATTGGATTTTCTTCCAATTTGGCATATATACTTCTTATCTGATACTTTATTGGTGTGCCAAGTAACAATTCTGAAATTGAGATGTATTGAGTTAGTGCCTGGACACGAAAACGGAAGTTTTAAAAGTTCTATTTTGGTGACTGAATTCAATCGAAAACCAGAAAGATGATTTAGACACTCATAATATGCTATAATAAACCATTTGGATGATTACATGCCTTAGAAAACATTTGATTAAAATCAACTTTAGCTGACCTGCTCTGAACTGCTGGCCCTCATATCTCAGGAACTATAAACATGGTAATCAATATTTTTAAAAACATTTTTCTGGATTTGTATTACTTAGGTCCTACACACCAATCAGACAAAATTTAATTTTTGGACATGATGACATTATCGCTCCGTAGTTTCGCCCCCATATTGATATTTTTCAATTTTATGTCAATGAATATTTCCAAATTTTAACCCAATCGATACACAGGAAGTATGAAATTCTCCCCCCTTGCGACCACGGCCTCTATTTATTAGGTGTGACTAATAGATTCACTAATAGAGACATTACCTGACCTCGTTAAATTTTAGACGCATGTGTCCTTTATCGTTTTGACAATGGCTTTAGCGATTGCTGGATTTGTCTACATTATTGTACAGCTTAAAAAAATTAAAATGGTAAGACTTCTACATATTATAGATTTATTTTAGAAATGTATTGATGATAATTTGTCTTTTCGATTTTTTTCTCTAGATTCCAATTCCACATTTTGCTATGGGGTGTGTGACCATTGGTTGTATGTTAATAAATGTTATTCTTGGAGGAGCTAGACCTGGTCTAGAACATGAAAAACGTGTTTTATTCAATTATTTTCATTTTGCTATTGGAATTTTGACACGTATCAGTGCAAGTTAGTTTTCAGTTTTGTAATAGCTGTTATAAAAATTCTAAATGTTTATTAAAATCACAAAGGTAGTATAATTTGTAGATCATAAATGATTTGGAAAATGAAAAGTATATTGAGGTTGTTAAAAACCAAAAAATATCAACCATGTATTAGCTCAAACCCTAAAACTACGTGAAATCATCAATGTTAATATGGTACTTATTAATTGTGCCCAACAAACTAATTTTAATCGCTTTCCGCACCCCAACAGTAGCTTCAAAATGTGTTCACTAATGGACTGTCTGTCATTTATTTTAGTTGTGACAATGTGGTTAGCGATAAGAATGTACGGACTTCGTGACAATTTTCGATTAATTGGAACTATTATTCTTGGAATTTGGACTGGTGGAGAAATATTGTGGTTTGTTTATTTTATGATAAGAAAGAAATGTAAGCTAAAAAGATGTCTTGCTTTTTAAACACATTGCGCATACACTTTAGCTAATTTGTACTAAAAAATATAAAAAATGCACCTCTTGATATTTCTGCAAAAGAAATACGAAGTTAAATTTCAAAAGCAGTTCTGTAGCGGATCGAGAGATACTTTCAAATTACTTGGTGAAAAGGGTTCCGAAAGTGCACATGGGAGTAAATAACTGACCTTCGACCTGTCTGATAAGTGGTCAATGTGTCCTCAGGGAAGTCTGTCTAAGGACCATGAACATGTTTACTATGTGTGATGCTTCCTGTGGCGAGAGCACTATAAATGTCTTCCGTGTCACAGTATTAAGCCTTCACTAATAAACATTTTTAATATACGCCGTTGAAAAAGGGTGTACACCCGCGGTTTTATTTCTCGTCTATGACGGCATCAGTTGTCTGACCGAATTCAAATTTAGTGTGTACATCGACTTGGGGTCTCAGTAAAAGGTTACCACATAAAATGAGTGGCCTGGGTAGTATATGGAAAGCAAGTTTAGTTCAAAAATGGCAAAACAAAATTCTTTTTAAAAAAATCAGAAGAATTTGACTCATCGTTTATGAGCTAGATGGTAACAATTTCTAGTAGGGTGGAAACCCCTTTCATTTATAAACAAAGGATTAAGGGCCTCGTTGCTGTGATGGTTTAAATGGACTAAATTGTTATATGGTCCCAATATGGGGTCGTGATAAGTATATTTGATGAAAAAGGTAGAATTTTATTTTTTCTTGGGGGCAAATGTGATCGATAGGTATTTGTGTGACTACATACTGATTTTTATCATAAAGTCGCCAAAAAATATCTGTGTAAAAATAAACTCAACTATGTAAGTTTATTTCTATTTTTAGTTCAATTTTGGGCTCATAATAAATACTCCGAGTCTGGCAAAGACCATCAACCAGAAGATAGTAGTATCAGATCAGATGCGGATTTGCGACACGTTGGATTATCTTCCTTTTTTGTGTATATGCTTTTTGTTACTGGCATCGCATTAGCCCTACTCTTTGCCGTTTGGGTATATTAACCATGTTTATTTTAGTTAGGCATCTATGCTTGAAACGAAACATTATGAATGTAATACATACAATTGCAATTCTAAATTTTGTGTTTAATAATATTGTATGTATTATTGTATGTAAAACTAAGATATCAGAAGGTTAATGTATAAATCGTATACCTTATATTGAGGTCAAATAGGACAAAACATTAGCATTTTTGTTACAAATTGAATATTATGCATATTTTACTGCATGCAGTTAACTATTTATTCTTATAGTTTATTTTGATAGTTAACATTATTTATTTCTCGACATCAAACGTTTAGTGATAAAATTAAATGTAAGTAAGGTAAATTGACAAATTCTATTTTTAAATATAGAGCCAACAAAGAGAATGAACATTTTGAAAATTATGATTCTAGGTCTTGTGTAAATCTAAAATATAAATAAATTATTCAGAAATATTTTGTAGATGAATAGAAATTAAAAGGTTAATTGCGTTTTTGTACCTCACTATCAATTATAAGATTGCCCAAAAGATGGGAGCTCTAACAAAACAAATTCTAAAATTGCTTGAAATAAATTAAATTAAATTATGGTTAGCTATGATTTTTAGGTTGATATGGATTTAATTAATTAATTAAGTATTTCAGTACATTATATAAATTATTTTATAAAGATTTTAGTCAAAAAATTACATAATTTAAGAAAACAAAGATCGTTAGATTATTGTTTATATATTTAAAAAGCGTAATATTGAATTACGATTACTATACCTTCCGTTTTGTCGACTTTGTTAACTCTAAAATCTTTTAAAAAATAATTTAAATAATGTACTGAAATATTTAGTTATTTAATGAAATTTAGTTAACGCCATACCAACCTAAAAATCATAGCTAAACATAATTTAATTTAATTTAGTTCAAGTATTTTTGGGGATTTGTTTTGTTACAGTTAGCCATCTTTGAGCCTTTTTGGATAATCTTATTTCTGTTTTATTTCTGTTTTATTCATACGTAAAATTAGCCAAAACAGTCCCAAAAAAACTCTAACAAAACAAATTCCAAAAAAATGAAATAAATGAAATTAAAGTCTGTTTAGATATGATGTATGGCTCTAATAAAATAACTAAGTAGTTTTATACTTTATTTAAATTATTTTTTAAGATTTTAGAACTAACAAAGTCAAAAATGTATAGTTCAAAAGAACAGAGATCGTTAGATTATTATTGTTGATGTGTTTAACAGCATAAAATTGAACTGCGATTAATATACTTTTCGTTTTGTCGACTTTGTTAGCTCTAAAATATGTAGTATTTTTAATATTTAAATAGTGTACTGAAAACCTAGTTATTAAATAGTATTTAGTTAGAGTCATACCAAACTGAAAATAATCATAACTATACATATTTTCGTTTCATTTATTACAAATATTTTTTAATTTGTTTTATTAGAGCTAACCATTTTTGGCCAAATTTATTTCATTTATTTTTGTTTTATTCCTACTTATATATTTTTTAACAAAATAAATAACGTTTAGTTCAGAATCTTTTTTGAAATTATCAAAATGCCATTGACATTTTCTCTATAAAAATATGTCTCACCATAAACTAACAAAAGCCTCACATTTATTTGGTAACTGAAATAATGTATCTCATGAACCATACAAAGTATTAACGTAATTTTTGTCGTAATTTTATTCAGTTTAATCAGTAAAGTTTCGTTTTATACTACTAACATATATTACTCGTTTCTAGGCGGTTGCTAGGGTTTATCAATAAAATAAACGGATTTCTATAGTCCCTCAGACACTTATTATGTACCAAATTTCATTGAGGCACTGGCACTAGTTTTACTGCTAAATGACCAAATAAGAGGGATTAACAAATTTGCCGTAACCATCGTAACAGTTTCTGCCGATTCTACAAAAAAAAACAATTGTGGGGAAAGGATTTCGGAATATTTATACCGCGGGTAAAAAATTTAATTTAATAATATTATTAATTAACTGAACAAACATATGGAATTTGTCAAACATTTTTCAATTAGTATTTTTTAGTACCCATATTTTTCTAAATTATAATAAATATGTTTACGAAACTAAACCAAATTAATTTTTGTAGAAGGCATATATATATATATATTTAGTTTTTCATATGAGCATTTGAATTCAGTTATATTATTACGATAATCATTATGTATAATTTGACCAAAACAACTGCTAACTAACTACGAAAGGCATCAATATATATTTTTAGAACAATTAGGAGGGAGGATGAACTACATTTGCTATTGGGGTCTGTGAATGTAATATTCAAATAGCTTATCTAATGAATTTCCTGAAATATCAGCAAAGTGAATTGATTCATTAGCAGTCACTTGGGAAACAATACATGTTGGTTCATTTACGGGAAATTCCTGAATCATTTCATCCTCTTAATTGTTCTAGAAAATATATTGATGCCTTTCGTGCATTAAACAAGGTATTTAGCAGTTGTTTTGGTCAAATTTTACATAATTATCAAAATAATATAAGTGAATTCAAATAATCATCTGAAATCCTAAATATAAATATCACACCAAAAAATCAATTGCATCATATACCACATGGAAGATTTCTGTACATGAACAAACAAATCCTTGGGATGCTACTCGTAACAAGTTTTTGAAAGTGTACATTCCGATTTTAACAGAACTTGGATGTGATACAAACTACCTCGAAATCAATGAGAAATATTCAAATAATTTACTTCGTGCCTACTGAGTTTTATATATACATTAGGCCTACTATTGTTTGTAGAATATTGTTATGATTTAATATTCTTTTCATTTAAAATTAAAACGCTATCAAATGGAACTAGTTCTTTGTGTTAATTCTCTCTTTCGATTCTAGCTATCAAATAATGCTTAGTTATAATTATTTTTATTATAGATGCTACTTATCCTATTATCAGATAAGTAGTATTATATAATAAAATATAAACCAAAATAGTAAAGAAAATCAATAAATTGACATAAAATTAAAAGCCATCGATGGATTTTAATTTTTTTTAGTTTTATGAGTTCAGAGCAAACCGTAGTAGGTATAATTGAAATCTGTGGTTCAGAGTGACCCATTACACGACCTGCAACTAACAAACTCTTTGTTGGTATTTTTTCGATCAAAAGTAATTTCAGGCACGCCGGTGTAAATTCCATAACTGTATAAGGGTTTGCCGGTGGTTCATGGAAACGAGTATCATCTTGCCACCTCCTTACAATGACTCTATGTTAATGATCTCATACGGACCAAACCATTAGGTGATGTTGTTTTTAGCTACTGCCGTATTAGCAACTACGACCACGTTTTCAATTTTCAATTCACCGCATCATGAGGCAGTCTCTCACGTCTACCATATATTGATTAAGTTCCTTGTGATACGTACACCAATGTTCCTAATGACAAATCGATAGGCATGATCATCTCCCGTCCCATCCAGAACCTATCTGGCGTAAATACGGTCGTATCAGTCTCGTGTGCCCACATGACCATCGCTACCATAGGCACACATGTAGTCCCACGTGTAGTTATATTGAACTTGTTGTGTTTTTATGGTCCGTTCTACTTCACATCTCTCTGATGGTGGAAAGAACAGACGCAATTATCAATGCCCAATCTTTTATATAATTCGCACATAACAGTACTGAGAAACTATGTACTCTGTTGGTTGTAACCACAGTAAAAACATCCATAGTGGCAGATTCATTGATCTATGATCTCTTTTAAAACGGTCTCTTTCAGTAGAATAGCTTCGACCCAAGAGGTGAAGTGATCAACTATAACAAGCCCATACTTATATTCTTCCAGACAAGTGTATCCAGTCCTTAATGACATCAGAGGCGCATTTTTAGGATAACGGATTTTCTTAGAAGTGGCACAAACTAGACAAGCTTTGCAAATCGATTTTTGAATAGTTGGGAAACCAAAAGCGCTGAGTCAAAAATCTCTTTGTTTTAATTGTACCAAGTATCCAGTACCATAACCAGCGTTATATTTTTAAGTAACTTAATGAAATAATGAAGGTACTATAACTTGATTGAGAAGTCCAGCATCAGTCAAAACGCTCCTGACCAAAAGTCTGGTATCTTCATCAGTTTGCAAATAGACTCGTACATGATGAGTCTCTGTAGCTAAGCTGTCCTTCGAAGGCTTCCTAGATTCTTATTTGAGTTTGTACACCAATGCATTCAGAGCATCTTCCTTCTGAGATTCTCTGAGTTTCTGTTGGTTCCTATTATAATTGCCCGATTTTCACTTCAAGTTCAATAACAGCTAAAGGTCGAACGAAGTCTTAACTATGTAGAAAAAAATTCTGGAATACTTGTAGAATTTTCATGGACTACTACTTTTGCACTTTGTTAACTGAGGTAATAACTTCAGTTGTTGGATTATCTTCTGTCTGATGTCTCTTCTTCTTTGTTGCCAAGTGGATAATTACGGTAGGTTCTATAGATAAGTTCCAAATGGCCACTTCAGTGTCTGCAGTTGCAGTAGAACTCTGACCTGAAAAACTTAACTTATTTCCGTGCACACCTTCGTTCTCAGAATAAATTATATCATCCTAATCTTAGATGATTTTGGTTCTAACCTGCTTCTATTTTCTAGTAGTAGTTGCTTGAAACTTCAGTATCTCAGACACCAAATAATGATCATTTTGTTCAGAAGCTTCATGACAAACCTCCACTAATTCTTGGACAATCTTTACCTCCTGAAGAGTCTTTTTAAGACGAGGGGATGAGTAATTACACAAAGAGCACATTTGGGGCATTCAGAGTAGACGTTGCCTGGATTATGAATTCGCTTATGGCCGTCAGCATTTCCATGATTGGTGGCTGAACTTTGTATGTTCAACTTTGAAGGGATATATCTGAAACTGGTAGTTATCTAGAATTGCAGCACACATTTCGAGTATGCTCTTACTTTTGCTTTTAACTCGTTGGAGCCAAGATACTGCACAGTTGTCTGTTATCACCGAAAATTCTCGGTGAATTAAATAAATATGAAAATATTGTACGAAGTAGACCAACGCGATAAGCTCTGCTTGAGCAGCACAATAGTTCATCTCAGTTCTGGATAGGTACTTGCTTCCATAAGCTATCGATCGCTCAGACACGTCAGATTGCTCTTGGGAGCACGCTCCACCTATAACACTTTGACTTGCATTAACATCAAGAAAAATGTACCCGCTGTTTCAGAGAAATAAGGAAACGCCAACACTGGTGCCTCCGTGAATTTTAGTCTTCAGTAAGTTAAAAGCAGCTTACATTTTGGAAGTCCAATTCCAGGGTATATTTTTAGACATCTAGCTATTCAATAGTTTAGCAATTTCACCTAATTTGGCACAAATTTCTTGTAATAATTCATAGAACTGATAATGCCTCGAAGTTGGTTCAAGTTCTCTGGCTCCGATCAATTCTTTGCTTTTTCAAAGGCCGATTGCTATGCTGTATTTAGTAAAAAGTTGTCACAAAAAATGCTCTTTCTTACAGATTAATTTACATTTTGACGGTTTAATCTTCAGGTTGACCTTTTTGTAAACGTTGAAAAACGAATTCTAGTTGCTAAACAATTTCATCTAAATCTTAGGCGAAGACAAAAATATCGAGATACACAATAGATTGAGAATGCGTTTATCCTCAAAGTGTTTCCTCCATCATTCTAGAAAATACATAGGGAGAGTTCACCAAGCCAAAGGGTAAACCATTAAAGTCAAATAGAAAACCTAGACCTCTCGCTGCAGTGATTAGTTTGTCTTTTTCCTTCGTGGCAATTTGAACAAATCCAGAAACAATATCTAAACTGACAGATCTTACATTTTCCTAAGCTATGAAAGAGTCCTCTATCCGTGGCAAAAGTTAATTATCTTCCTTTGGTAACCTAGTTCACAAGCCTAAAATCCACACAAACATCTGTTACCATCCTTTTTCTTGACGATGACAATTGGAAAAGCATATGGAGAAGTAGAATGTTTGGTAATTCCTTTCATCACCAACTAATTCATATAATCTTGAATCCAACTTCTTTAAATGTCTTTTTACTGGTTGTCGAATCGGCTTGCTTCCTTCCGCATCTATTGAATATTCAACAATAGGATGTCTTCTTAAGTCAAGTTCACCTGTAGAAGATACTTACTTGTGCTTCTCAAGAGCTCAGTTTTGCACTTCTGATCTCCAATCCAAATTCAGTTCTCCAATCTTTAGTTAGAATTAATTTTTCATTTGTATAATTACAAACATTGAATTTTCTAATCTGAGAAAGTAGATACTTTCTCAAAATCCAAATATTTAAGGACTTCTTCATCATTATCCAAAGTTTCGAATGTATCAACGAATTCACCATGTCGTAGAGTCACTGGGTGTTGAGTTGTATTTTATATTCGAAAACCTGTTAATTTTGTAAATTACACAAAGTATTAGCCGTTGACTAACCTTTTTAAAATTTATTTACCATTGGGTTGAACTACTCCAAATCTAGTAATTTCTGGAATCTTTTCATTCGTCCTTCCTACATTTTTTACTTCTACTTTTTGGTATAGATCTACAAAGTCCAATTTACGTACTGCACCAGCACAAAATTTCAGTTTTATTTGGAATCTTAACATTTTCAGCTACAAACAAACATCGTCTATGTCTATGACGTTTTGATAAACTAATATAAATTTCAGTCATCGATGTAATCAGAACGCAAATTCACTATGTCACCAGCTGTTTGTATTATATCGAAAACATTTATTAAATTCCATATTTTCAATGTGTAAAATAATAATTCAGCTTGTCCCTCAGAGGTTTTAGTAATACCTAAAACTCATTTAATAGGCCACTTGCACTTAATCACTGTAAACACACTCCTTATAACCTGTTACAATCAAGAGCTGAAGGTAGAAATCTGAGGTCCAGTATCCAAAACGGCCTCATATATTTCTCCATTCACAACTACTACACAATGGTGATATATAGAAAATTTGGATCCCATTTGACTTTCCGCCTACAGTGGTCCAGTCTTCATCATCTTGTGTGTGAGTCCACAATAGCGTCTACATCGAGGCTACCTCAAATTTATTTCCAACTGATATAAGTTTAACATGTGGGTCATTCACATGGCTAAATGATGGCTAAATGATGGCTAAATGATCATCGGTTTTGCAATTATTGCAAACAATTTTTCCACTTCAGCGTCCTTGTTGATTCCTATCATTTTGTTTAAGAATTCCATGTGGAGTATGATTAGACAGGTTTGTTATCATAAAAAGTACGAGATATGTTATTGTTGTAATTCTGTTGCGGAGCAGCTTTACTTGTCTGCTGTTACTGTATGATATCTAAATTGTGATGAAGTGTATGTAATTATTTGCTGTGCAGCCTAATTAACTTTACATATAAAAGATTTATTCAGAGTTTGAAATTCTTAGCAAGATGACCAAACTGACGGCACATGATACAATAATTCCTTCTTACACAGATCAGTTCCTATGCTTTTTTTTAGAATTTTTTATTCATGACAGAATTTCGATTTTCATCAAAAGTTTAATTTTCTCTCCTATGATTACTGTCATACTGATAAATAATAATTAAGCTAATAAAACAATTATCAATATCCTTTTGACATTGTCACGATTGCTTTTATCAGATATGTGAGTAGGTAGAAGTATTTAATCTCTTTCCTTCACATTCGTTGTTCAATGTCCTCCGTGATATTGTTGTCTTGCCATTTCCAAGATGAGGTATTCTTTTACTATAACATTTAGCATGTCAAGAAATTAATTTCTCACAAACAGTAAATACTTATTAGAAGACATAGAAATTGTTAGTCGCATAGATGTATGTACATATATTGCTTGGAATACTCAGAAGGCAATAATATACAACACTCTTTTAACAGGGACAGCAGAATGGTCGGAAAGGACTGGTACTATGGTTTATTGGGCGACATACAGATATTTCCTTAAGAAAGCCTGCGGCAACAAACGTGTCGTTGGTGACATTTTTTTAATAAATTGTTGTCAGTATTGAATGGACACAATTACCTACTACAAAATGTTTTTTAGCCCCAAAAGATTAAAAGTAGATCGACCGTGCATTAGTCCAAAAAAGGTAAGACCACCACCTTTGTTTGCTAGTCTTATGTTTCATGCAGAATTTGATCCACCTGTATTTTAAACAAGTTTCTTCGGATTCTTGCCTGGTTTGCAAAGGCATGTGGAGTGAAGCCAAAGAAGATTGGTTCCAATGTATTCAGTGCACCGGATGTGCTGTGAGAATTGCTTCGGAGTTAGCGTGTGCTTCAACTGCAACTGCTGTTGAAAGAAGGGAAAGACCCAGCAGACATAGGGTCATACCGGCCTGTCTGAGACATCTTGTGTGGGAAAGTGGTTCGAGAGGGTGATGGGGGCGAGGTTGAGGTACGTTATGGAGGAGAGCGGAAAGCTTAGTGAATACCAAGCAGGGTTCCGGGTGGGCAGGAGCACAGAAGACCAGCTGTTGAGACTCTCCCAGGAGATCGACGACGGCTTTCAGAGGAGGGAAAAGACGGTCCTGGCCCTGTTCGACTTCTCCCGAGCGTACGACAAAGTTTGGAAGGATGGGCTGCTGTGGAAGTTGATGGGATTCGGAGTGGGTAGGACGATGATAGCGTGGTTGCAGAAATGGCTGACGGGGAGGAAGACATGCGTGGAAGTGCAGGGGGTCTGGAGCAAAGAACAAACATTCCAGCAAGGGCTCCCGCAGGGATCGGTCTTATCACC
>JAUYWI010076087.1:0-13741 GCA_034780595.1 Parotoplana pacifica
AAAAAAGGCATTTTTATATCCCTGAAAAATTTACCCGAGGCAATGCCTCGTCTGCCTCATGCCTAGTTATGGCACTGGTTGGTATAAGGAAAGATTGGTTACTGGAAAAGTTGGTAAAAAATGAGTTGTCTCAAGGACAAGTGGAATTTTTTCCAAAACTAAGAGTTGTAAAGTAAAGCAAATTAAAAAATATATAATTATAAAATATATTAAATTATATATAAAAATAATATAGCTTAAATATTTTTTTAAGATAGTGCATTTTGAATACCTTTTGCTTTTGAAATTCCATTGCTATCACCAGAAACCTTTCTTGATGTATTTTGTGGTTTTTGAATATCATCGACAGTTGATTGTGGATCAACATTTCCATCACTAGAATCAGGTTTGTTGCTAGATCTTATATAAGCGATGACATAATTAAAAATGATGAAACCAAATATAATAAAGATAGCAAAAGATATTTCAAATAACATATTAAAATAGTTGATTAATGCACAAATTGAAAAAACTCTAAATTGTCTATTTTAAAACAAATATAGACATTGTATACGTTATATTAGTAACAAATAATCTAACAAACTGATAAAAATTAACTATTATGATATTTTATATTTTTCTGTTTTGTATACTTTTGAACAACGTTGGAAGTCTTGTCCCAGGATTACAGTTTCTTTAGCTTAATTCTCCAATGTTTTAGTAGGATTATGTAGAATAAATTTAATTTAGACTAAATTATTAATGAATTGAATAATTTAAATAAAAAAAAGAAGTTACCAGTCTAACCATGCATAGACATAGCAAGTTGAATATATTTTTTAAAATTCGCTTCGTATGCATAGATTAATCTATAGATCTGGTAAAAAAAAATTTCGCCTATACATAGCAGAATGACGAACTAAATCTATAGGTAGTATAATTTTAAAAATTAAATATCATTGATCAGGATTTTTTTCACATTTATGTAAATAATTCATTTATTGTCAGCCTTATAACTTTTTTTTCTGTCCATCGTTATCAAACCTAGTAGTTTACTTCGTGTTTAGAGGGGGTATTTACCCGTCCATTTAAAAATTGCACAGTTTTCAAATATGATAATTTTATTTTATCTAACCTTAATTTATATATTATAGTATCGATTGATCCATTTACAAATTTCGCAACTTACGCAGTTTAAAATATGATTATTTTATACACCTACGGCAAGTTCTAACGCCGCCTCCTTAGATTTTAACATTATAACATAAAGTAATTTTTAACAGTCACTGTGAGACAAATATACGACCAACAAAGTTAAAATTTTCGTAATAATATTCATTGACTAATGTAAACGTCTATAAACGTGTATACACCTCTAAATTCATACCCAACCGCACGAATAGAAGATATTCTAAACAAGATAGCAAAGAATAAGTTTTTTTTTTAGCAAAATAGATCTGCGCAGCGCCTATCATCAGGTTCCGCTACCTCCAAGTGACTATACAGTAGGGGAAAAGTTACTTGGGACACTTGTTATTTTCAGTATATACATATTTTGATTATTGTATTATATGAAATACATGACTTGAAATACTTATCTTATCTCAACTCAAACCCTAATATACAATCATTTGGCATGCTGTCGAAATTTAAAAAAACAAGAAATAATTGTCAGGAAAGTGTAAACTTACTGCCTTCGAAGCAGACGGGAGATTGTATGAGTTCAAACAACTCCAATTTGGTTGCACGAATGCAGTGTCTATTTTTCAACGAATCATTGACAGTCTCATCGATCAATATTATCTACAAGACGTCTTCTACATCATTGGTGGAGAATCACAGGAATCACACGACACCAACTTAAATACCTTCTACTAAGCCGCCAAAGAACGCAGCATACAATTCAATGAAAAGAAGTGTCAATTTTCTCAGACATCTATACATTTTCTCGGTCATATCGACGGTGGTTATATCAAGCCAGATTCCTCCAGATTCCAAGTAATGTTAGACTACCTTGAACATGAATCACTCAAACAGCTTAATAGTTTGTTCGCTTATTACGCCAAATGGATCCTGCGATGCTGGGAATTATTAACACCTATTACCAATGCCAAAGACTACATCACAAAACACAAATGACTACCAGAAGATGCAAAAACGGCTATCAAACAGCTTAGAAACTTCTTCAATTAAGGCGACCCTGGTGCCTCCTTTATTCGACACTCCCCCTGGCAATTGAGACAGATGATTCTGAGACTGCTCTTGGTGAAACTCTCACTGAGGCTGGTAGACCAGTCGCCTTCATGTCCCGCATGTTATCCAAAGCTGGACGAAATTAGTCAATTGTCGAAAGAGAAAATACTGTCGCTATCGCTTTGCCTGACCATGTTCAAAAATCACCTCAGAGGTAATCATAGAACACTTACTTCAACTCTTCTCATTTTTCGGTAGTCCCTCAAGTATACAGGGGAACACAATTTGAAAGCAAAGAATTACATCAATTCCTTCTAAATAACGGGGTGGCTAAGTCCCTATCGTCCTCAATGTAATGGTTAGTGTGAACGAATAAATTGCACCATCGAACAGACTCATAAACTGGCTTTAAAGACATTTGGATTGGAATCAACACAGTAGGAAACAGTTTTACCAGCAGCTCTTAACTCGATTCGACCCCTCTTGTGTACAGCAACAAACAGTACTCCTCACGATCGTCTTATTAGATTTCAACAATCTTCAATCACGGGAACAGACCTACCTGAATCTCTACTTAACTTAGGAACAAAACTATATTGCACCGTAATCACATACGATCTAAAGGCGACCCATTGGTACAACCGGTGAAACTAGTCGAAACAATTACTCCCTATAAAGCTCCTGTCGAATTTCCAAACGGTCGCATTGATACAGTCTCAACTCAACCAACATCTCGCTCTATATATTCAAGATCAACAACCTCTGAATACTCCTCTAGTTATCAACGATAACATTGACGAGGTCCCAGCAAGCCATAAACCTAACGTTACTAACGCCTTCGATCAAGAAACCCCCAACATAGAATTTACACCAGAAACCCACTCCAATGATGTTACTGACGAATATGTGACTAGATCGGGTCTGTTGAGCAGCAGACCATACCGATTCTCTCCGACTTAGCGGGATGGACTGTTATGATGTAACTCTTATTTCATCGAAATATGTATGTATCAGTTTATACTAGTAGAAGTTCTTGGGTTCTTCTGCTGTCGTTCCTTTAATTTTGCATTACACAATACTATATATATATATTCTGTTTTCATAATTTACAATTCTAAATCTGTTACTGCCTTCTTGATTAACTAAAAGCCTAATCAAAAACGAACTTCTTATTTTGGTCACAACACTCGTAATAGTAGGTAATGTAGAAACATCATAAGAGGAATTCCTGAAAAGCAGTTCATCTCTTATCTAGTTTTCAAAAGGTAAATATGTATATTTAGCTTCCAATTTAATTATAAAAAACAGCAGAATATCATTTCGAAAACGAAACTGAACCGTACCAATTTTTGTTACTTTCTTTTATCTGATATTTTGGAGACATAAGCTAGTTGTTATTGTCTATACAACATGTATCTGTAAAGGAAACATGAGAAAGGAAAATAAGTAAGTTTGAAATGATATTTCGTTTCTATTTTTATTATTTTACAGTGAGAAATATACAGGCTTGGTTTATCTGTATTGCCTGCAGTTGATATTTTTTTAGGATCAATTACCTTTGAAGAAGCAAACTGCAAATTTGATATGGTGTTTACAAGAAGCAAGGGTCGCCTTTGCTTTATCTGTAAATGTATTCTTTCATAGGCCAAACTCACTGGACTAGGTACCCAAACGGTTGTTATACGTTTCAGATTATGACCATCTAAGCTCCCAAAAATTTTTTTTTCATTAATATAAGCACAATATAACAATAATTGACAACCACATGAAGTATGGAAAATGAAACGAGACATGGCAATAAAAAGTTATTATCATCAAACACATTATATACAGTGGTGGAAAAAATATTATAAACATGTCATTATTTAGTTATATTTATTGCCCACTCCTCAGGCCGACCCAAAGCTTCCCCCTCCTCAGGTAAGCCCCATCACCAAACATTCTTCATAGCTAACACTTATCAGGCCTGTCTCTTGTTGCCTTCCCAGGTCTGTCTCATAGCTATGACCATATGCGGCAGGCCTGTAGGGGCAGCTATGAGGTAATGACTGGACAAGGCGCACCTATAAATCATAACTAAGAAAATTGCACCTATGAGGCAAGCTTGGTGAGGTAGATTTGTAGAGACAGCTATGGATCGGACAGGCCTGAGGAGGGGCCAATAAATATCACTAAATAATAAAAAGTTTATAATAATTTTTCCATCACTATAAATAGTTAGGTTGTTTCGGAAAAATAATTTAACTTGTACCTATTTTATACCTACTTTTATTTTTAATTTTACGTATGAGATTTATTATATACATTTATGTATGTATATGTAATTCGATAGTGATTCGATAGTGATTCGATTGACTAGAAATTCTGGCAATGTTGAATATAACCAAAAAATTGTTTTTTTAAATTTATTCAAATAAATATAAACAAGTTGAATATGTGTACATCATAGTAATAGGATTTATCATTTTCAAACAAAATTATATCTTGAAAACAAATTAGAGTTGGCAAAATTCAGATTAACCAAACCTACGTTAACCAAAAATACTCTCATTTTTGAAAACGTTAATATTTTCTAAAACAACCAGACTAGACGCCTACTGATAAATGTACAAAATGTCCTGGTTCAATATAAATTTCAATACGTTGTACCTACGTTGTACGTTGACATTTATCGCTAGTGAAAGAGTACATCATGCATGTTGTAACAAATAGAAAAAGCATTGTAGAACTAATACACAACCCCCTAAAAATAAGGGAAAAAATAAATTTAACATTCTCAAATACAAAAGAGAAAGTACTAGTTTAAGACGGTTGAACTATATAGTAGATGACAAAAAGGTTGATAAGTATTATTGCAATAGGTACAACTAGATACTACGAAGATCATTTACTAATATGATAAAAAATGAAATGAGGTGGAACAAACAATACATTAAAAAAATGAAAATTAAGTAGATGCTGTGAATCGGAATTTTAAAACTAAAAATTCTTTACAAAAGTCATTCAGGTAGGTACACAAAGAAAATGCCTATAGGTAAAAGAATTTATTAAAATTTCATCATAGACTAATAGCAAATAATATGATTATCATTTTAAGATATAGGTAGTACAAATCGTGTAGGGTATTGATGATGAGAAAACCAGTACATTAATAATATTTTTATCAAAACCCCATAAACGTATTAGAGATAGATTGGCAATATTCCGGTTAAACAATAAATGTTAACCAAAAAATACTGACAGATATCATTCACTAAATGATTGGTACTTCAAACTGGCATTCTATTCAAGAATAGATGGCTAATAAAACAAATTTCACATTCAGAATCAGTAAACTATACGATACTAATCACAGTTAAACAACACAAGATACCTATGGTATACATAGAAAAAAATATCTAAAAATTGTAGTGTTACCAATAAATTTTAAATAAATATGTTAGACAAACAGACATGTTATATATACAGTGAAAACCAAATGATGATGTACAAGATGTGTTTCTAAATATAAACAAATAGCAGAAATAGATACTTTATAATAATTAATAAAAATATCTTTGGTTTTAAGTTTATAGCAGTCATAGTTTAGATATCATTTATTGTGTTACTTTGAAACTGTATAAACCGGCCATCTCGGAGTAGGCCACAAAATTATGCTATATTCTTTTTCCTATATATAGCCGTGTTAAAAACTAAATAATATCTATATCTTAATCTGATTTTAGATAGTGTATCTCTTAGCTATTGAGTTCTTTTGACTCTATAGCAATCTCATGACAAATTTTTAAAACATCGATAAATGAATATATTTTTTAGTATCTGCCTGGTAGCATTTTCGTAAAAACAAAGTTTAATAGTAATAGAGATAACTCCCAACCAAAGGAATTTCCAGTCAAGTAATCTGAGTAGTTAATGATATTATGCAAATATGTAAAGATCCAGAAATAAAATCCAATTGTATTGATATCTGGTAGATTAAAAAATCAGGTATTATAACTAATAAATGTAATTCCAACCACATTGGGAAGCAGCTGATCAATTGCACACTGTCATTTCTTTCAATCTAATGCACGTTTGACATTGGACCTTACAACACCACACAAACTTACAATGACAAAGTTCCTTTTCTTCTCTGATAATAGTACGGTGTCCACGACCACAACAAAGCTTAGCACAGGTTTCCATTGGAGGATCGGACAGTCCAGCCTTTAGAAGTGGACTACTAGGGGACAATGTCACATTCCGTTTCTGACGACTGAGGCGTGGCGATCCGACCCCCGGAGGAACCCAACCTCTAGCAATAAAAGCGGTGGACTTTGGTTTTCGATGCCTAGCGGACGCTCTTGATGGACCGTTACCCAAAGTGCACTCTCGATTACGTATAGAGGATAAAATTGCTCTATCACGACAATAGTCAGGCGAGCTTTGCAAATAAATGATATCGTCTTTGTTTGCTCTCCGTCGAAATTTGCCCTTGGAGGTAAAACCTCTCCTTCTGTTGATTTTAACCTTTCGAAGTTTAGTGCCACGCTTATTGAATTTCACTTGAACAGCTTTCTCATATTTTGAAGAGAGGGAATCTCCTACGTAATTAAAGGGAGAGAGTTGCTTCCAACAAGTTCGAAGAGAACAAGATCCAGATACGCCATGACATTTGCAGCCAACTGTAGCCATTTTGTAAACAGTCTGTATAACAATAATTAAAACTAAAATTCAAATTCAATCCATAGAATCAATATTATTTTAATTAATTAACAAATTAAACGATTGATAATTATTGTTTTTACTTAATTGAAATTGGCATAAAAATCGAATTATGATTGATAATTTTTATAATTGAAGTACAAAATAAGGCTATATTGAAACATATCTCACGTTGAAATACGCATTTTTCACTAAATAAAATGAGAGAAGTTTGTAATTTTAAAAAAACTTTCTCAATTAATAGTATAAAATGAGTGTAATAAAAAAAATCATTATTGTATTATTTACAGTCATAGAGCCCGATAGGGTTTAATCAAATTTTAGAGAGGCAAAGGTTTGAGTGACCTATTAAAAATGGCTGGGGTCTCTAACAATTTCGGTAAAAAACGCTGCTTTGACTAACTTCAAATTTACACTTCATAAATATTTTCTAAAAGTTTCAAATCATTTGGTTAATCGAAACAAATATTTTTGATAATTTTAATTTTGGTGTAACCCATAATTTTTTACATACACATAAAACTATAAATAGCATCAAAATTAAATCCATTAAAATGTCAGTTTTGATTTATTAAACAATTTGAAACTTTCAGAAATGCTTAATAATATTCTTCGACATATGTAGTGTAAATTGGAAGTGAATTAAAACAACGTTTTTTAGCGATATTTTTCAGCATAGCAAAAATACATAGTGACCACTTTGAGTGAGGCTTTCTTGTGCAACCTAAGACAATCCATTTTTGAATAGTACTAATATTTGCAATAGGCCATTCAAACCTATCAAAATTTGATTAAACCCTATGGGCTCCCGGACTATTATGGTATTTTAATAAAATCATAATCATTTCTCGCATACCATTCGACCAGCTTTATTATTGTGCAAATTCATCAGCATTCTTGCTAACTCAGGTGAACCACGTGGATAACTTTTCTCTTTCTCTCGAACATCAACAAATGATTTGGCGAATCGATACGCATAATCCAGGTTATCTCCACAACCGCCCCAAACCCAATCTTGATGAAGTTTGCTTGGCCTCTCTGATCGGGAGCAGCCACATCGCTCAAGTCGGGCGTCACGACACGACCTCGCCACGGCATGAACCACTCCTGCTGTAGAAATGGCATGTGCAAATCCTGCCTCACGCGTAGCTGAAATGAGGAAAAGAATTAGAAGTTTCAACAATATGCAATTGTAATTATTTGAAATTTATTATAAAGATTTTAAATTTTAGAGACATTATTAAGATTTTATAAACCAAGTAAAAACTAGGGACATCATTTAAAGTTGCACTTGCTAGTTTTTGTATTCAGCCGTTAAATTTTACTTTAATTACTTATGCCAACCTAGAACCTTTTAGACATTCGTGTAACTAAACTACAGACAAACATAATTTAGTATAAAAACATAATCAAAGATTTTTTTCTAACATATATGATCATACTAAATCAACTTTACTAATATCAACATTTGAGGTAAAACATACTTTCTACATTTTAGCTATCTAAATAAATATGGACAAAGCGTCAAATTCAAGTTGTAGGTATTTCTTTTAGTATAAACATTTATGATCAGTTAAAGGTAAATGCATCAATTTCTCCAACTTAATTCGTATTTCGCTCAACAAACTAAGAGAATTTTTTCGAAGGGAAATATAAACACATCACCCCAAATCAAATAGATTAACATAAAAATAAAATATGTTTAAAAATGCTCGAAACAGCTAGAATATTTAAAGTGATAAATACGAAAAAATCTTATGTGAATAAATTAGGATTTTTAATTGCAAGATGTGCCCACTGAACACAAAAACCTATGGAACATACATATATTATTATCTTTTCAATAATAATAAAAAAACTTTAATTGTCATGAATTAATTTACCTACATAAAATATTATTTAATGTTGAAAGAAGTAGGTAGCAGAGCTATTTTTTACGGCAAAACTTACTTGTTTTATTATCAATAGTAGGTACCACACATATGTGTACAAAATTTGATGAACTACCCTTTTTAATGAGTCTTAATTAATGACTTGTCAATCTCTATTGTTTCACTAAAGAAATTTGGGAACAGTTTGAGTGGCAAGCAAAAGACAAATTCTTAGTCAACACTTATAGTCGACAAATTGTTTTATTTGGGTAGGTAACGAACAATGTGAACTACGTAGGCTACCTTTTAAAAAGAATGAAACCCAATAAGGATGAGTAAGCTGAGTGATCGAGCATTGGTGATTAGTTTTGCAAAAGAAAACAATTCATAGCAAAAAAAATTGTGTCAAAAACTTCTTGTCTATGTCAAATTAAGTGTATGTATTTTCTTGTATTTCAACAACATAATTATAATCATAAAGTAATACTATTTTAAAATATGATTTAAACACTATTAAGAATAATGTGTAAATACATTATACGTATATCTGCTGCTAATAAAACTTAAAACATTCTGCAGTTGACGTTGTAATATATATTTATTACATTACGCATATTATTAAAATTTGAATATCACGCAGTTTGGTGGGAACATCAACAGTGTAGTTGATCGTGAAGCAAGAAGATCGCCAGGAGGTAGGCTGAATAGAGTTGACTGGCACTAATTGGTCTGGTGATGTAGAAAGGCCTCCATCAATGGAGTGGAGTGTTTATCTGATTACATACTGAGGTTATCATAATACATATCAATAGATATTCAACCTTTTGGAAAGAGTACACACTCAACAATGAAAAGCCTCCGGCGTTAAACACAGACAGAGATAATATTCTAAAGTGTTATGTACCAAATAACAAATAATTCGATCAATCGGAGGTGTTCAGGTTCTGCTCTGAGAAAGCAAGACGGAAATTCAACTTTAGAAAGCCGCAAACTGGCATTAACTCAGCAAGCTTTCTACATACATCTTCTAATTGAGATAGTAATGAGTCTGATCACGACAAAACAATTAACTTGCTCAATAAATTCTACGGTGATGAGTTATTCTGGTCTGAACAAATAAACAATCAGTGTTAATTACAGGTAACCGTATACCTTGCCTCCTACTCTTTGACCGTACAGCAAAAACTGAATCAGCAGGGGAATGTAATTTAATACCTTGAAAATCATAAGATTATTGTTGCATTTAGTCTAGCTAGATATATATACCTATATAATGAAAAAATGATACACATTAACAACAAGAACAATGTGATTATCAAGCCAAATGAGTCTATTAGCGCATCATCGCCTTTTTGAGAGCAGGGCGGTGCCTACTGATTATTTCAGTGTTTATTGAGATGTTCAGGTAATTTCATAATTGTATGCAATAAAAATCATGTAATTATTTATATAAAAAGGTGCACAATGTATGAGGTGATGAGATGGAAATAATATCGAAAGTAAATAACACCGTAGGGTTTTGTTTGAGTTTGTTTAAAGATACTGTATCTTGAAAGTACCAGAGATGCATGAGAGATATTTGAAAGACCTGTAATTTCTATTTTTGGTCTTTTGAACTAGAAAGTTTACTTCAACTATGTACATACAAAAACATAGTTCATTTCATGGCAATTTTAGTAATAGTTGTATCTTTACTCTGTGTTAGCAATAATAGTACGAGAAACAAAAAATACAGTAACCATTCCCCCTCATCTTAGTTCGAACATACAATTTTTCTTTGGCCCAACTTTATAGGCGTTCTTAATTGACAGATCACTAAGTTTCAACAGTCATGTGAAAAAGATGTCTAACAAAGCTAACAATAGGATACAACTTTCAGTCATCAGTGGCAGACACTGGGGTAGCAACACAAGCTTATACGGAGTGTCTACACCACTGACATCCAATCTGCTCTGGAATATGCAGGAGACGCTTGGATACCAACGGCTTGCCTAACAGCCAAGGAACATCTAGAGAGCATTCAAGAAAGAGTGGCCCCATCCATAACAGGTTGTGTACAAGAAATGAAGACTGCATTAATGAAGCCGGACTGGAAAAGATCGAAACCAGGGGCAAGATCAAAGACGTCAAACTCTAAGAGAGTGCAATGAGAAGAGATGACTCCGACCCTCTGATAATCGTCGCCACGAAAAGCATCAGGAAAAGGCTCAAGACATCAACAAGATGGAGAGACATCGGCTTGAAATCGAGCGAAGAGATAGGATGTCATTATGGAAAGAGAACCGAGAGTAAGAGGGAGAGGTATACCAAAAATGGGAAGACCTGAATGAAATGAAAGTTTCAACACAAATGCCCAATATGCTAAGAAAAAAGCTGCAGCTTAGAATTGCTTAACATCCTAGACAAAACTGATTACAAAATTTTTACCGACAGGTCAGCAGAGGAAAGAATGTTCAACGGAGGAGCAGGAATAAAAATGGAAAAAGATGAGCATAAAGAAATATACTCGGTCCCAGCCTGGAAATGGTGCAGAAATTATCGGCATAGAAGAAAGCATCAAGAAAGTTTTGACAGAAAAACCGAGTCAAAAGTCCATCAGAATCTTTCTCGATAGCCAGGCAGCAATCATGAAAATTAAGAATGTCTCCGATAAAAACAGAGATATCCACGTTTGCAACATCCTTAAGAACATCAAATCACTCCAAATGGCCAACAATAACGTGGAGCTCCAGTGGATCCCCTCACATTGCGATCTGTATGGTAATGAGGAGGCTGACGGTGCGGTAAAAGAGGGAAGCAAAATAAACCAAACATATTGTGAAGTTGACCTTGAGTCTGTGGTTAATAAAGTCAGAAACAGAGAGATAAGCAATGATTGGACGAATCGACAAAAAAGCTGGAACCTCCAATGCACTAATATTGTTACTGGAAACCTCCCAAGAAAAGAGGCAGTCACTTTCTGCGACAAATGGAGAAGCATTAGAAGGAATATCTTCCTCAAGGTCACAAGCCCCGATGATTATTTCCTCGTCCCGGCGAAACTAGTGGAATATGTGAGGCACGGTACCAGAAGAAGAAGTGCCATAGAATGTAATCGAGATGAATGCTATGAAGAGACATATTTATGCACGAGTTGTGTATAATTTTTTTTTACTAATTTGCATTTCTACGATTACCGTTTCAAAAGACTTGATTTGTATTCTATAGAAATCCATAGAGTAATCTGCCTAATTCATCAACAAATAAATATTATTTCACGGAGTGAATAAAGTAAAATATTATTGCTCTCAGTGAAATAAAGTAGATTATCAGTAGAAATAAACATCGCATTACAGCACTATAAAAATTAAAGATATGACATACTAATAACTGTGAGAAACTGCATTCAATTTATAGTAAAGTGGACAATAATTGAAACGAGCACACAAGTTGTGCTGCAAATTTTATAGAGCCGAATTGCGTTTGACCATAGCTATTTAAATATATTTCTGATGCCTAATAAGGATTAGTCTCTCAATTATATTTCACCAAATCGGTAAAATGGACATAGGTCTAAAATCAGACACTTTAAAATTATTTGTTGATAGAATAGGATTTTTTTCTAGCCGCTGCCATTATCTCTACATAGTATAAAGTATAACAAACAAAAGTTGGAAAATCATGTTAATACTAAAAGAAACAGTATAGAACGCAACAAAATATGTGAAAAATGGTTGCTAAAAAAATGTTAGCAAGAAAAAATATTATCAACAGATAGGAATTATGTGGAGTAGCTTCTTCTATTGTTTTAAGTCTTTCAATATTATCCATTTTCTGTAGCAAGTTCCTTCTAGAATTCTCATGGCATAAGTTTTATTTAATAAAAAAAAGTAATCAATTTTCATCAGAGATAAACAACAAGAAATTCCTCTAAATTACAGAAAATCATATCCCTAATCGAAGCACATTGAAATAAAGTATAGGTACATATAAGACGAACTACAGGAAGGACTGATGTTTACTTTGTTACTTCAAACAATTAGACACAGTTAGTATTTAGGTAGCTGTCGTCACACAGTAGACACAGAATAGCAAAATGCACAATTTTAGAAGTTGGTACTAATTCGAAACACCTACTCATAATACCACATATAAAAAACCAAACGAGTAAGTTCTATCTCTTAGTATACTATATATATTTGGTATGAATAGGTGTTTCGAATTATATATATATTTCCAACCGGTCGTCATGAAACAAGGTATTTACCTATTATTGTATACTAAAAGATAAAACGATTTTGATGTATAGGATGCATAATTATTCATAATGCCGAACCCCGTAATAATACGTAGGTATTTGGCTTCAAAAATATGAAGAGACTTTGTCACCTCAATACATTGTAACAATACCACTTAGGCTATAAATAACAAAACTGAAACGTTACTTTCAATTGGAGAAGCAAAGTGGAGTATTACACTCCTCGTCCTATATACCACATATATTCTTCCAGAGGTAAGCAAACCCAGAGATACTACCATCCCATATTGGACTCCGATGGGTGATTAATAGGAGTAATATATAGGTGGTACTTTACAAGGTAGCGCTATTAAATCATGTAACAATCTTACCTCCGTTTAAAAAGCAATAAGAATGCAATAGAAAGACCGTGTCGTAGCGGTTAAATTTAAAATCAATAATCATTTCAATAAACATTATACAATTATACATAATAGTTCGCTTCATCCAAAACCAATATATCAAAAGGATAAAAAATGTTAACATCACCACAGAAAGTCATACGTAGGTATTATGCAATGCTGTAGATTATTTTATTTAAATGGTTACTTTTAAATTCAATATTTTATTGTTTAAAATAATAAGTGTACATTTTATGGTCAGAAATTATAATTGTTCGTTTTTGTTTTGATATGTAGTAGAGTGTAGTGTTCTGCCGAATTAGTTATTAGGCAGGTTCAATTCTATGGCATCCACTTTCTCCATCCTTCTCGGTTTG
>JAUYWI010076098.1:0-13741 GCA_034780595.1 Parotoplana pacifica
TACCAATTTTGTTATTTATAATTATGTAAACATTTAAATATGCCTGACGAAGTTTATTTGCAATAAACGAAAACGTTTGTATGAGACTTATTTATTTTCTATTTTTCATTTCTGACTGGACTGTTCCATGGATTTTGATTTTCTAATTTTGGATAAACTAAATTGTACTTTCAATCACCAAGCTTGACTGACCATCTTATCATGCTTCAGCTTGGGTGTAGAACAAGATGCACATGATTGCATAGTTTTGAGTTGATCTTGAAAAGATTTTGATTTTATGTTGAAGTCACATAGTTTTGTATATCTTTTAGTTGGATTATATTTATTTCTCTGATGCTAGTACTGTCAAAGGCTTGAAAGATTTTAATTTATTATGTTTTTATTTTGTATGTTTGCTTATTTAGAACTACATCATTGCTGATAGTTACTAAAATAGAATTTTATTTTATAATTGATTTATATTTTTATGCCACACTGTTATTCATGTATTGAATACCCTCATTTGTTGTAATCAAGATCCAGAAAAAATTGATGTACCTCATGCCAACATGCCACCCAAAAATGCAGCATGGTCATAAATGGATATAGAAGGCAAAAAGATCCAAACTTTAGTAATGTTACCTTGGATGAGCCTCTATCTAAAATATACTACAATTGTAGAAAGAAAGGAGTGCTAACAAACACTCCTAGCCTACTACTAGAAATTACCAAAGAATACCAACTCATTAACTAATGGTCAACAAGTTCAGCAATTGCTAACATGTCAATCCAACTGCACAGTACTTATGTGGCTTCCCCATTGCTTGATGTATCTGCAAGTGATGTTTAAGGGCTCTAGGTTTTTAGGTGGATATGATGGAGTTACAGGGTATTCCAAGCAAGTATAACAACTACAAGTTTGTACTTGGTTCATCAAATATGTGAGTATGGCCCCTCAAACTTAAAGTCAAGTGGTTAGTGGCACTTTTAAGGAAATTATTGAAGATCCAATCGAGGGTGTGATTTTGTACGTTCTCTACATTGATGTAAGCAAAGTTTTTTATGGGAGTCCATTTTAAACATTACTTCACTGACATCAGATATGTGGTTGGAAAGATTTGCATTGACTCTTTGTTGAATGCATGAATCATACAATAAAAGAAAAGCTTTCCCTAGCAATGACTGCAAATGCAACACAGCATTGGATAGACTTGTTGCCAAAGGTTGTAAAAACTTATAATCAAACTTTGCATTGCATAACAAAGCTGGCTCCAGCATTGGTTGGCAATGACAATGTGATAACAGGTTTTCAAAATATCAAAAGCCTAACAAACCTAACCATAATTCAAGTTTGGATACTTATTAAGAATTGCTAAATCCTAGGATACACTTACCTTCCTTCACTTGGGAGATTACTAAACTTGCCAATACAGTGTAAAGATAGACAAACAATGATCAAACACTGGCCTATGTGTTAAAAGATATTAATGGATAGCATTTTTAAATGTGCATGGGCCCTATGCTATGTTTCCCATGCATGACCCAAGTAAGCTGCCAAATGGATTCCAGAATGATAGATTATTGTTCACTCATCCAAGTAGCCCAAAAACATATATAAAGAATTCAGCCACCTTAATGTCATTCAAATTCATATGTACATACAATCAGAAAATGTCATACCATGTAGTGGTCCATACTCTCAAAGCTATATAAGCAAGCTTTTGGCATGGAAAAAAACTAAATGCAGAAAAAACTGTAGATGATACTGAATTACTATGACTACACACATAAAATGGACATCTCCCTATTCATGGAGAACAACCTCTACATACAAGATACTCACAACATGGCACTGGATTTCTGCCTGCTTTGAAATGGTTTGTTGTGCCATTGGCCTGAAAGGTGTTTCCTACTGTAATGGGTGGGGTAGCAGATGTAATATGAGGCAACAACACTGCAATGGAAGCTTTGAAGCATCATGGCATAGGCTGTGGTGGCAGTCAGTTTGCAAATGACACCTATGCTAGCTGACAAGGAGCTTCAGAGGTTACTTAGAAGAAAACCAAACTAAAAGTATTTAAGCCAGAAGGATGCTCAATGCTGACTCTACAAATTAAGTCTTTGTTGAATATGTAGTTTCTGGCATGGCAACAGAGACATTGATTGAAACATTTTCTCTCTACATTTGGGCTAAAACTTGTAAAGAAATCAGTTAGAACCAACCCCATTGATAATAAGGTTGGGATGGCTAATAATTTGCTCAGATCAATGTTCTTCCATGTTCATTTGTCTTTGAATGGGCAGCTAATAACCTCGACAAGGATATGCTCTGTAAACTAATCTACTGGTCAATGCTTAATGATTAAGCAGCAGCAACACAAAACCACTCTCTTGCCAGCACATCAGGTACTGTGGGAGCCAACAACACTGGGTGGGCTCCATGAGAAACGATATAAGGAACTCTACAAGGACCAGTTGGACTTGACCTATGCAACTGTGATTGTGTCATGTTCTCTAGTGTAGACATGGCATTTAAGTTTCACTTTAATGAGCCTTCACTTTTATGCTATTAATCTGGCTAATGGTGAATGAACAATTCAAATAATACTTTGTTAATAAAGTGGAACTCAATGTATGGCACATTATAATCAGATTCTATTGTTAACTAAATGAGAGATATACTCTATCTGTTTGTTAAATGTGAGATTGTTAGCTTCAGCATGGCTCAAGGAGAATGCTATTTAATTAAAGAAAATCTATTTCATCCAACTCTCCACATTTCAATGTAACTGAGGTGGTGATCACAGAGAATGGTCTGTGTATTGCTGGACAGCCAATAAAAGTTTGTTCCTGGGCCCACTACCCCTAATGATGCTGTCTAATGAGTGTGACAAAATTAATACTGAACAAATCAATGTATTGGTTGAGCCTCATCAATTTCCTTATACCTGGTTAGGAGCCTTGTTCTGCACTGAATTGAGAAAACTGGGATGAATGCCCATCTTCAATACACACCCAGCATGGTGTGCAGGCAAGCATAGGACAGCCATAGTAAAACCTGTAGTTGAAAAAAAGCTAGAGTTCAGGTGTTGAAGGTAATTAAGTGAAGGATGAGTGATTGTTCATTTTGTTTTCTTGTTTAAACATTTTGTAACTCTTTGTAATATTTTTCAGTTTTGTCAATTATTTTTTATTGGTGGCATCATTAATTTCCATGGTTATTTTTTAGAAAACTTTCTCAACATTTTCTCTCTTTTTGTGTGGTTTATTTCACTAATATATTTGTCCTAGATAGATATCATGCAGGATATGTGTAAAAATATCAGAAACAAATCTTGAAACCCTCATAATCTTTTAATTGGGTTGGAAATATTAGTGATGATAAAATTAATTTGCACCCCTAGATACCTAAGTCCTACCTTAACAATAACACATTATAGTACTACATGAAGGTAATAGATGACTTTGGTATTTAAATCAGTAGATAACTAGTGTCCATGATTCAATAATATTTTTAACTCAATTATTATAGAACTGCCTATAATGCCAGTCAGATTATTTGGAAAATAATTCACTTTTTCAACACCAACCTTAACTTTAAAGGCCATGTTTACTGTTAAACTAGTTTGCTACAATAATTGACTTCATCAAACTGGTTCAGTGGTTTGTCAAAATATATTATACTGGTTTGATTGCCTCTTGTGGTTGCATAAAAGCACCAGATATATTTTTTCCATACATTATTAAACTTATTTTCAATATCAAAATGTCACTTTTAATGAAAACTCTTTAGAATAGAAATTAATTTATTTATTTCCATATTTATAAAAGTTAAATGTGTACTGACTACCCTAATAGAGAGAAGCAGAATAAAGTGCAAAATGTAATTCAATCTTTTTAAAAAAAAATTATTTAATATTATGAACAAAAAACAAGTTAAATAGAAAGTGTACTTTCATAACTCTTAAGCAAAATTATTTATTTTCTGCCTTTCATATGCTTTTAATGACAGATTTTGGGTGACCTTGACCTGGTTACTAAGATTGAACTCTTTTAATGTTGAATTCCCTCATGAGATTTACAAACATTTCTAGATTATTTTCATTTGACATATTTATGCTAGACAGTTAGTTTGTTTATAGTTCACACTTGACTATCTCAAGTTTGGATTAAATCTGAGTGATAAAGAAAGTAGAGATAATTAATACTTAATGTTTAGTAAATCATTAGTAAATGCTTAGCAATAGAACCGATAATGCATACTAATTTTGGAAATTTCTTTTACTATTAGTATTTCCCATTACTAATTAGCAGTTGCTAATTATAAATGCTAACTTTTACTCATATGGCTCAATATGTACGTATATTTGTTTAGCTATTACCTATATATTTTTTAGATTTCAATGGAAGATTTTTATTTGTGATGAAGAAATTGTGGACCTAAAATTATATCATGCTACTACATAACTTGGCATGTCTTATGTGTATTCTTTCATCGAATTTTTGTGGACCATTCTGTTTGCATAACTATGATAGATAGTGTCATTTAATTACTGCTACTATGAAATATTACGTGAAGCTCTACCAAAACCTACCCGGTTTCTTCAATCATCGCTATCAACTTTGAACAATTGACCTGAAGTACCTGTTGCTGTGACTCATTTCATTCCTCTGACTGCTGATCAACTAGAGGTGATTTCCTGACAAGCACGTGATTGGTTGGCCTAACGGACCACCTTGCACTCATAATGACTGATCCCGGCAATCTGGTGTCACCCAGGCGAGCTGGTGGCAAGCTATCCAATGTGAGGGTGTCCTTTCTCGATGGCTCCGTACAGCACCTGCAGATCTCGGTGAGTCGTGATAGTATGCTTTTTGTTTTGAGTACAAATGTAATAAAATGACTGAATAAACTACATAGAAATATTGATTAGCAAAATAAGTATCTGCTAACTTTAGATTGACTAGTTTCATCTAGCAAATTAATCTGATGTGCAGAAGGTTTTACGCTTGGAATTCTAACGTTCTAGCTTTGGATTCTAGGTTTTGCTAATTTATATTATTAGTTAATCTGTGGTTGTTTTTTTATTCTAAAAGTAAGCTATCTTGCCATATTTTTTATTTTGAGAAAATCGTTCTATTTTGTATGTCATCTGCTTACTTAATTGATATCTATATATTTAAAAGTATCCCTAATTATCGATGGTTACTTTGAAATTTAATGTTGAATTACTTTTAGGTAGTTGTGCTTGTAGTGGACACACCAACTATTATTTGTGTAGTTTGCCCTTTCTTATTAACAATCTCTCAAGAACAATTCTGTGAATTTTTGTAAATACATTTTTTGCTTTTGTCGTGCATGTAAGATTTGATTTATTTGGTTTTAATGACGAAGTGCCTATCCAAACTGCAATCATGTAGGTAGATCGGAAATCCCTCTTTTACGCCATCTTGTTGGTAAAATATCAGTGTAATTAATCTCTATCAGTTTTTGGTGGTTTGGTGATGATGGCGAGATCTCCAAGTTGATAGTTTTTATGTTTCCCACTGTGTTGTTTTGGGCTGTCGATGTTTGATTCCGCATAAAGAATTAATTTTTATGGCTTTCTTCGTCAATAGGTTGTATGTTATTATTGTTTTTAGCAGGAAAACAACACATAACACTAGCTCCTTTATCATAGGAGATGTTAGTCTAGTTAATGGAGGAGACTTTTATGTAAAGCTACATCTGGGGAATTAGCAGTTGATTGCAAATGACTTTTTTGATATTTAGTTTTTATCTCGATATTTATTCTAGAATTTCAGTTAGATTTTCGATAATTAATTAATCCTCCTATATGTAGCAATATGTAATGTTTTGATTCCAAAAAATAGCTTTACTTACCAAATATGCGAGCTTCTCTCCATTATCGAGGCTTTTTGCGGGGGGAGGGGATTGTGTTATGATGTTAGGTTAGTTGCTGTATTTCATGCCTCTAGGTCAGGTAGGCTGTAGGATAATTGTGATAGACAGATATAGGTAATAAATGAGACTAATAAAACTAATTTCTCACTTTATATTCTTGACTGTCACAAACAATTACAGATCGTTGGGCCCTAAACTGTGTTTTCTTTCAATCAAACCCGATGATGTATTGATAAAATCATGTTCGACACCCAATATGCCCTGCTTGGAATGATTATCTTTATTTTTAGATAAATCGATGTGTCCCGAAGTTTGCCCAATAATATGGACCGTCCCTTTTGATCCTATTCTGACTAGAGTAGAAACATTGCCAACATATTTACTAATATTTAATTCAACTATTTCGTACTCGAATTTATTTTCATTAAAAATGATCAAATTAACGCTAATATCTATTTTGATCATTGTTTTATTTAATTATGTTATGACTTTGTTATTTGGGGCCACGGGAGAGATCTGAACTAGTTAGAAACCTTCAGACTGGATCAGATTTGCTGGACAAACCCTGAGCCCGTGACCCACGGATTCCACATTTTTTTCTGTACAGGCGAAATGGGTTTCTAGACGCTTTGACCTTGGGGCCATTGTCTGCTTTGAATTGGTGTTGGGTCGTTCCTTTGCCACCTTTTTTGATAATTTTAGAATTGATTGGGACAGGAACTTGTTTGTTTCGATGGACATCCATTGAGTATCAGCCACGTTGGCTCCTGCTCGGGTCGCTCTATTCTTGCTTTCATCCTAACAGTAACTGCAATATGGTACACAATGAGGGCCGTGCGGTCACTTTGACCCATTTTATGACGTCATAGCTAAATATAGCTTATCTGTAATAACTCAATTATAATGCGATTGATTCTTTTGATGCATTGCTGCTCGAATAGTTTGAGGACTGCTTGATAGACCGTCGTGTCTGTGGAAATGAATGTAATATGGTTTCCCCTGTCTGGTTATGAAGATTCCCCAGAATGTACTTTATCATTGTTATACTTGCAGGGTGCGTGTTTGTGTTGTTTCTGTGATGATGTGGTGTTTAATTGTTTCATTAATTGGTTGGGTGCCTGCCGGTTCACTGTCTTGACTCTTTTGTTTTAGCAAAACAATGCACTTCCTCTTGCGTTTATTCAATGAGACAGATAGCCAGGGGCACGTTGTGTGTGATTGTTCCATTCAATTGCTCCCTGGCAGGTCTGCATTGGGTACTTCTGAGGTTGGCGGACAAGCGCGTTAGTTCCACTAGTTACTTCATTTCTATTGAATTCAACTCGTGGCCTGTTTGTTTTGATATTTGGCTGATTAGAAATAGGCTGAGTTGTACAATTAGCCAGTTCTCTTTAATATTACACTGATAGAATGCAATGACATCTTTCCCATCTACAGTGATCAATTACATTGCCAAAGATTGCATTCTTGTTTGGATGGATTTGAGGTTATTCAGTTTGTAGTCTTCTTCTTAATGCTCCATTAGGTAATTTATTTTTCCATAGATTCACTTTAGAATCGATATTTTTACGTTTAATGCATAAAATAATTGCGCGTAAGCGATATTTATCAGTACTTGATACGGCAAATGATTTATAATTTTCTGTCCAAAGTATATTTTGATCATTTAGCCTAACAAATGACGGCCGTCACACAACCTTAGGTGGGTCTGACTCCAGAACTTTTACACCAAATTATCCTGTTCCCTGTGCGGTGACTATGAAAAATTGAGATTGTAAACCAAAAAGTTATTTGTAACCGTGAAGTTTGATACTGAGTATGGAAGTTATAAATTTAAAGAGCTCTCAACATTTTTAGAAATGAAGTTGTAGTTCTTGACATATTTGATTCCTTGGTAGAGAATGATAAAACAATAGACACGATTAGATCTCTATGAATACCTTGTTTCTGTTTCAGCTCAAAAGCAGTTTTGTATTGTTAGTTCTGGTTGATGCTTGGCGTTATTGTCCCGTATTGCATAATTGCAAATAATTAAAATTTTCCTCGATTATGAGGATTCCATTTTCTCCTACCAGGTGATGGGAGGTTTGCAGAAACGTAAGAAAATAAATAAATGGCAGCATTTTACTGTCTGATTTTGAAGTTGCAGTCGGCGCATGTCTTGTACCTTTAATTGCTGAACAGCGGAAGCAACCGAGCTGGGGTGGGGACAGGTTGAGTGGTTGACTGCGATCAAAGTCTAGAGAACTGTTTTACTTTTATTTTATTTTTTTGGTATTAATTTAACGAAGTAATTTGGGTAGACAGACACACTACTTTGAACGTTGTTCTGCTTGCTAACTACTGCAGATGCCTTGTTGATAGTTCAGCAGGACCATGGTTGTCGGATGCATACGTCAAGACTATTATTTTCATATTAAAGATATTCATCATTTCTGTATAAATCTAATGTTCTATTAAATTTAAAAAAAAAAACTCAATTAGCAAATACAATCTAACTATCTCTGAATCAATTAAATGGCACATTAAAAAATAAAAAGTGCATAAATTACGTATTTGCTATTTATTTGTTATTGTTTACTTAACTTATGTTTATATTTGGCTGCTCATTTTATTTAGGAAACATGGCTATCAGTAATTGTACATAACATTTAATCTTGCCTAATTAGTGAAATAGTTTTTTTTCTTTGGAATATATACCTACATAGTGAAAGCAAGGAAGGTTATTATTTTATCATTAATTTATCACCATTATTAGAGAGGCAAAGTTTGCATATGCAGCCAGGTAGCGATCTGGCCTATGCCTACAAAAGGTAGCACTAAATATTTGACTAATCATGCCTGTAGTTGCTGTTCTAATATGTTGTTGTAATCTATTGGATCAACTTATCGGCTAGATCGAAGAAGGAACCGCGTCGCTGCCATTTTGTTTTTGAAAGCTTTGTGGCTGATTGTTATCAGTGGGACGGTACCTAGTCGGCGAGGGAGAGGCAGCGGTACCCAGTCCTATCAGCGAGGTCTGTGGCCGTGTTGTTCTGCCTGGAGCTGTTCAGTTGAGAACCGTTGGGATATGGCGGCATGCTGGGGCTGGCGTGGCGGGAGTAGTAATACCTCGTAGTGTGCCGGGAGAGTAATCGGATAACATTCAGAGTTTGATATGAATATGGATAGGTACCTGACTGCTAATACGGCTTTGTTAAATTATGACAGTCATTATTGTAATTATCGTTATCCGTAGTACATAGTTCGATTTATTTATTAACAGTAAAAACATAACTCATTTTTTCTGGATTCTTTTATTCATTCTAATCTACCTAAATGTTATTTGTATAGATTTCTATGCATAGATAAGCATTGGGTAAGGTAGCCTCATAGTCTATGGATATTTGAACCCCCCCCCCCCCGTACAATCTGTTAACATTTATTTGTATTTCTGTATTCATTGTAACTATACATTCTAGATAACTCTTTGTTTTTGCATTCCTTTTTGTTTAAGAAAGGATGTTGTTTTGTAGAGAAAATACATTTATCTAAATTACATGTCTGCCTTCTGTTTAATGTCTATTGTGTTTATTTTAAATAAGTGTAGCTTGCTCGAATCGTATTCGGAATTCAAATCAGTTAAACTTTAAGAAATGAAAACATCTTTGGAGTACCCAAGGCTAGGTAGGCTAGGCTGACAGAGACTGCGATTGTTTGCTGCCAAGATGGCGAAGCGGAAACACAATTTTGACAAAATGACAAACAATAAAGCTGACTACATAGTTTCAAAGGTCTAGGCGAAAGATATTGGTACCGCAGTGATTAGGGGTTTGGGTCGGAGGAAGTTGCACACTGTTGTAGATGGCGAAGAATAGAGGATGTTGCTAACTGGATATCTTAGATGGCGAGGAATTGGATTTTAGATAAGTACTCCGATGATTCTTCCTGTTTGGTTAGTAGGACGGCATTTTTTATCTTTTGGTGCTTGTCGATTGGTATTAATAGATTATGCGAGTATGTAGTTAATTTTTCGTTAAATATTTCCCAAAATTGATAATATAATTATGTATATATGTAGTAGAAGTTCCATAGACGGTGCATAGTTTGAAAGGTGATTCCTCTTTGATTATACAGGCCTCGGGTTAGAATCCTCTCTGAATATCATATATGATGGAGCTTGGTCAAACCTTTCAATTTTTCCGAAACTAGCTGTTACTATCTTATGATTTATTAAATAAAGAAGTAAACTTCATTCAGTAGATTAATAATTACTACTTTAATTAAACCATGCATTGTTTTTTTACCTCGTTATTTTATTGTGTTAATTGACTTTATTATATTCTATACATATTGTACAGATGTCTGCTTTAATATGTACATAACATAAATCAGTCTACTTTTCTTATTGGAGCATTTGTAAAATGTATATAATGTAGAATAACCTTTTTTCACTCAAAACCCTTTCTCATCTGCAAAATTAAGAGGGAAGTTTCTCTATGAGTTTTAATTTCATTCTTTACTGGTAGGTACCTGCTCATTGAACCTTCACCTTAGTATGATCCCAAAAATCAATAAGATCATTTTGTTTGAAGTGTTTATTTTTTATTAGCATGACGGCATCATTACTTAGTTGCCATTTATGATGGCTCTCCTACTACAGCATGTCTGTCTTAAAATGGCATTTATTACGTGTAAATAACACCAGATTTATTGTCGAATCCAATATCATAAAAATGATACACAAGCGAATATCACCTTCTAGTAGTCATACTCTGATGAGAAGGAAAGAATTAGACATCTTTTTTTATTGTTTGCTTTTCTTCTTCTGTATTTCCATTTCCTTAAAACAAACAAACAGTAAGTATCTGACTAGCTCAGTCTGCGGGCGCGGAGCTGTGTTCAGCAGAGACTTTCGATCCTGACTGACCCAAGAACTCCATGGGATGGCTGCACACGCGAACTGCAGCTGTCGTTCTGGCTGGCTTTGTGATGGTACAATCGTACAATGCAGCATCTAGGTACAATGTTTCTCTAGTAGGTACAGAACTGAGCAATGTTGTGGCGTGTTTATTACGCCAATTGTCCCGAGAGAGTGCATTCTTAGGGTTGGCTTGGCTTCGACTTCTTGCTGGTACAGCGCTCTGCCAGCAGTCGAGATCTATTAGTTTGAATTTATTTTTGGGGCTTAGTCGAGTGAGCTGTGTGGCGTTGTCTTTTTGTCATCATCCGCGGGTGATAGCTGTGATATGAAGCCGGCCGTTCTCTGAAATATAAAGTTGTCCGAGTACGTTGTATTTTTTTATCTACTTTTGTGACGTTGCGGAGCGAATGAATTTTCTGGCTGACCACCGGTAAGTAACTGACTCTTGGTCACTTCCAAGCATAGCGTTTTCTAGTTTTGGGGGAGGAGTACACATATCGGATATGGAGAGACTTAATTTCTATTTTCTCAAAATATAATTTGCATGGCGAAACATTGAATTGAGAATTATGTGCCTATATTGGGAGAGTGAGTGTATTTGCAAGCAGAATGATGTTTGGTGGTTGCTTATGCTTCCTACACAACAACTGCATTACGTGTTTTAAGAAATTATTTCGTCCACGTTCCTAATAAGCTGTACCTAATCCTGTATGTAGTTCTTCAAAGAATTTTGGTAATCAAAATACTAAATAAATTACGGCAATCCAGTCGAACTTTATTCTTTTGTCCAGATTGAGGTAACTTGATTAGAGGGCAGTCCTCGGACGTTCGTAGATGCGACTTTTCGTAATAACATGTGCCACATACATATAGCTCGCTTGGATATATCTCTGTTTGGTTAACATGTTCGCAATTCTGTCTGGATACTGCTCATTTGTTTTCAGATAGAAATAAACCTGCCTACATAACTTGGCTACCTCAATTATCTGATTTTTTTTTTTTTTACAACATATATTTATTTCTTAAGTTCACTTGTATCAAGCAAATTGAATTGACACATTTTAGCTCGCTACTTTTTGGTAAATATTGGCAGAATCTCTCTAACCTTATATAAGTTTGCATTGTCTGGAATTATAGAAATTGTGAAGGCATTTTTTTCTTAATATCTCTTTGCATTACTAATGCCACTAAGAAAGTAAATTAGGAAAGAGATGGTCTCCTAGGAATTGCAAAGGAAGAACTAAGAAACTGTTTTAGGACACACTATTTAAGTTTATTATAAGTTTTTGTTTGTTTGTTGAGTTGTTAGATTGATTTCGAGCAGGCTAATGATTATTTACTGAATTTTCTAACGTGTCTACCTATTAATAGCATTTAAAGCTAAGTGATTTTCTAATTGTAGTCCCCAAAAATGCCTTAAAAAGATTTTTCTGGTTATCTATTAAGTAGCATAGTTTTCACGCTTTTCTATATTTAAAAAGGTTGTTAGTATCATCCGTTAGAAATCGATATTTTCGTGTCTTCATAGTCCAGTAATACTTTTGTATTCAAAGTATACTAAAGGCATCTGAAAACTGAATTACTGCAGATCTAATTCAGAACCAATGTAATAAATAATCAAAATGTACTTTTATCTTTTCCATGTAGCCTATGTTAATGACAATTCAAAAATTTAAATACTGTTGATAATTTGTGGGAGGGGATTCATTACTTGGAACTGGAGTCCACGAAAATTTACTAAAATGGACAGCTGGGTACCTAATTTACTGGCAAATCGGAAGAGAAGGGTCATCAATAATCTTCTGCGCATAATTTATTGTAATTCTCTCATCGGCAGTCCAAGCATCGTCGAGTGAATGAAACTCACCTCACCTGAACAACTGCATAATAGTACCAACTACATCCATCCCCCTAGTAATCATTGTTTCCTCTACACACACACACAACACACACTGTATTTCTTGTCATGATTTCAGAAAGTTATTGGGCTGGCAAATCAAATCAATGATACTATGGGGGGGGGGGGTATAGTGTTTAATTCACACATAAAAGTCATTCTTTATTTATTATTCACTGGCACTTACAAGGGGTACACCTATCTCATCTCTAAAGTAGGCGAGGATACTTTTTCTCGATCACTGCACGGCACACATCGCTGACCAAATTCTTCTAATGCTTCTTTTGTTTTAAACTTGGCGATATCAATAATAGAAGTGTTGTTTTTTAATCATTTCTTGGTTTTCATCTTCGCCTCAGTAAATTGTTACCTAATACTTAACGTGTTACGTTTGTTATTTAAAAATTTATAAATCAATCATTAATAATAGATAAGGAAATCGTCTGTTTCCTGCCTTCGTCTTCCTCTTTTTACTAATAGAAGGAACTTTTCATTTGAACTGAGGTTTAGTTAAGGACAAAGTTTATTAAGAGTAATTTGCAAGTTAATATCGTTAAAACATGGTGGTACCGGCGGTTTTCTTGTTCCTTAAAGGAAATACACAGTAGATTTATGTATTTATACAAATTAATTATCAAGAACTTAGGATCTATTGTTTAAAAGTTAGAGGAAGTTATTTGTCTTTCCTTTCATGTATTCCTATGTGTATTTTATGCAATTAAAATAAATATGGTGGCTTAGTATTTTGTTTTCCAGTGTTTCCAATTTAGAGAATGTCTGACCTGATATACATAAATGATGTACCTATGTATAATTTAGTATAACAGTTATTAGTATTTATCAGGTTCCAGTTTTAGTGTAAAACATATTTTATATGATTTGATAGTTTTAAAATATGTCTATTGGTAGTATCGTTGACATAATTTGTTAGGTATCTCCAACCATACTGTTTATAGCTTGTCAATGCTTTAAGTTGGTCATATATGCAGGGTGTCCGCGGCCGGGAAAAACCGGGAATTTCATCACAAAACCGGGAAAAACCGGGAATCATACAAAA
>JAUYWI010076109.1:0-13740 GCA_034780595.1 Parotoplana pacifica
TACTTTATAAACTTTCTATTTGCACTCTGATTGTACTTGTACAGATTTTTGTGGTTAAATATATTATTATTATTATTCACTAATGTTAACCCTTCGTGGCTAACGTGGGGGGGGGTTATCAACCCCATTAGAATTGTCGGAAAACCACTCATCCGATTTGCATGAAATTTGGCATCTTAAGCAATATTTTCTTTCGGATTTTTTTTGGTGTAAACGTTTTTGGGGTCACGTGACAGCTCTCTGTAAAAATCAGTTTGGGCCCGAATTGCCAAAATTTACTTTTTGCAAAAATGTAAATTCTGAAGCCAAATAATTATAAAATTAATTAATATTTGGCAGATATATTACAGACACTCTACTGTTGAAGATCAAATATTGATTTTTATGACCAGGATGCAACCTGAGAGCCAAAGAAATAGATAAGCTTCAGTTTTTTGATTGCACAAAAACTAACGAACAAAATTTATTCAAATTTTAACAAACTGTTTCCCTGTAGATGCCTAACAATTGTAGAAAATTACATTAAAAAAATTACACCAAAAAAGGTATGACAATTTTTGTGTCAAGAAGTGCCTAATAGTTGAAACATATTTAAATAGGAAAATTTTGAAATTTAATTTCCTCATAATTTACTAATAGTTCACTATGCCTTCATATTTGCTTATCTATTCTTTATCTGTATGTAATTAGTGTACCAGGTATAAAGGTCATAACTTTTCCCAAAGTCAGATTCAGACCACTGAGTTGAGTAGTTAAAAATGGGTTTTTCTTAAATTCAATTTTAAAGCATGAAATAACTCGAAAACCACTACAAATGACCCAAAAACTATTAATAAGTTATTTTAGGTCAATTAGAGCTATTTAGATGTGAAAGAATTTACTTAAGAAAAAATCAATGTCTATGGATCTGCCCTAGTAAGGACCAGCAACCATAAATGTGAGACATTCAAGTTTCTAATGCCTTTCTAATTCCAATTCTCAAATGTGTGCAATTTAGGGTGTTTGGCTTGGATTTTAGAGCCATTTAGGTGATTTTTTTGCCAAAAATATCGATAATTAATATTTTCAAAAAGTTTTTATGTTTTTGTACTACGGACTCCCTAGAGGACTTACACACCAAATTTGAACTAAATCGGACAAAATTTAATTTTTGGGCCTGATGACATTATCGGCCCTTATCGAATTTTTCTAAGGTACCTGTGTACTTAATTTCCATCGAAGCATAGGAAGCATGACTTTTTAGGAGCTGGTTGATAACCCCTCTGCCCGTTAGCCAAGACGGATAATTAAAAACGTTATCTACCACTAGTTAAGCTGAACAGCAGATGGTTAGTATATTATAACCGTTGTTGATGTTGTTATGTTTGCTTTAAACAGCTCCGTTTTGTTTGATCATCAGAGCTCTTGCTATGCATTCTATCATTTCAGCTTTACCATAGACATTAAATATATCAACGTAGCTTTAATAGCCGATGTTTAATGTTTAACCCCAATATTGATACATATCATTTTTCAAAAGTAACCTTTCTGTGATTGAATTATTCCACTTTATTTTATATTAGCTATCGTGAATTTTATTTTTGAGTAATAGATACTTGAAATAGGCAAGACAGCGTAATAAAATTTAGGAAGAACGGATTACTGCAAATAGAACTACTATTCTATACGAATTTCAATTTTGTTGATCGTTATAAAGGTGAATTGTGCACCTCCTACCTAACTTGAAATCAAAACAAAGTATGAAACCCATTCTACATTGGTATCTACTTGTAATACCATTCGCTACCTGCCATAATAGGTAACACAATCATGTTAGTAATTAATTATTTAATTATTTATGTCAATCTATAGACTCTTTATTGCACTAACTACCCTCTGTTATTCGTTCATTTAACCCTTGGTTGACTTTACGATTTTTAATAGCTGATAATACCCCTACCTAAACCTACATATGGACAAATGATGGGTTTTGAGTTTGACTAGCGGCCCTATAACATCATCATGACTGATTAAAATAGATGTAATTTTTATCAAATTTTACATAATTGTAATAAATTATTTTGCGAAACATTTTGACATAACAAGTAAACTTTTCATGTAGCCTATTTATGATGGTTGTACCTACTTGTATGTTTAATGCTTTCTTATTCAACACAGAGTGCTGGGTGTGTTAGTTAGTAAAACTCATTATAGGATCATTATTATATACAATTCTCATTATTTACTCTATCTTTAATTTGTTCTACTGTGCATTTTATGAACTAGCAATTTGTATTAGTAATATAATTATTGTTCAAGTTCATCGTGATTCAAATTTTATTAGATTATGATCTACGTATTTTGTAGTTCTTGACTATGTCGGTTGGTGGGTGGTGGCTTTAGAATTCATCTTCATAGATTGTTTTAGTAATGTGTGATTATGTACATATATGTATTGATAGATACTATTTTGTTTGCTGTTGTGCATACCTGTGATGTTTCTGAAGAGATTTATTGGTCTAAGATAATAATAGCGTTGTTAAGTTGTCTGTTTTTTTTGTAAAATAAATAAGTAAAGTTTATATAGCAAATTATTTGGGTAATTTTATAAAAGTTTAAATAATAATGGGGAAAAACATTTGTAGACTAACTTTGATTTATTTCCTTAATATTTTATTTTAGAATTTTCCAATAGATAATATCTATCATATATTATCCAAAGCAAATGAACTATACATTCGACGATAGAAATTTTGTTTTCCAAGAAGATGTGGTTGCCTATTTTGATCTCGTAATAATACGAAGTCAATGATATTTTTTCATATAATACGTAATTACATATCATTTTAAATATTTTCTGCGTTAGATATATTTACATTCCAACGTGCCTGTCTGACTTAGCAATGTGATTATTTTCCAATCATTGTAAATATATAAAGTACATCCAGTAGATTAGTAGATTACATAACCACCGTTATAATATTGGTGCTTCTAATTGATGGAATTCATATTGAGTAGTAAACTTGTATTTTATATTTGTTACAACTAGTATTCTATTTTTGGTATTTAAAATATTAGATTTCTATTGAAAATTGTGAATTACTGTATTTATTTGAATTTGATAATTTACTTTAGATATACATAATAAATAAACTTTTGTTTGTACTAAAGCTGAGACCCAATAATAAAAGTTTTTCATTTCTACTATTGTATCATGTATTTAATTGTTGATTTATGCATCTTACTTTATAAAAGAAGGTAGCATCATTCAATGTAACTGATAATGATTTTTTTAAATACCTATGTATGTAAATTATGTATCTACTAGTACGATGTTATGTATGTATAATAGGTATCCATATTTCAATTGTGATATAATTTTGGGGATTCAATTTACTTCCATTTTGCCACTATTTTTGCTTATTATTATTCATTTTGAACATATTTATATTGCCGTATTTACCATAGAAATTTAAATAAATTTTAGTGCCCTCATTTAATAAACCAACTATATGAATGTTTTATTGAATGAAACTGGTTTTATGAAAATTATCATTTTAGCATAGTATTTTATTCTAACAATTTCTATCTAAGCAGAATGTTTATTAAGATATGAAATTTTGAGCCCAGTAACTAACAATAATTGAGTATATAAAATTAACTTTAGATGAGAAAATCAACAAAAAATCTATTTTTAATTTGATATTTCTGGATATGAAAGATAGTGGCAACTGATTCAATAATGGAGGTGTTAGTATTATCATTAACAAGGACGAATCATAGTTACTTCATGAATATTTGTTTCTAATTTTAGCTATGGAAATATTTTTGTACTTTGATTTTGATTTTTAACTCCATAAGTTCAGGTAGAACTCAATTGCACAAAGTTCGTTAATGCATCGGTTTGAAATAGATTGATCACTTTATTCAGTTTTCAAATAATTTCTCGTACCAATTTTTAACCTACTCTAGTCGGGGTCAATATGAAAAGGATATTTTCTCCATCTCCATCATTAGCCAGGACATAATTGTACTCATTTTTACATTTTGTACCATATTTTATTTCTAATTTTACAACTATCAAAGAATTTAGGGATCTTATAACACCCAAACTAGGGTGAATCCTGAGTTCTGTTGAAATATGTTGACAAATGTATTCTCAAAGTCACCACGATAAGGAAATCGATACATCAACTAAGCGCCTCCCCCGAATAGACCACGCATTAAAATTAATAATTTTAACAATTTGGGGTCAACAATGAAGTTGCTATATTTCCTGTTTGAGACAAAGTTTTCAAAGGTTCTCATCGACCTAAAAAAATTAAGAATCTACAATTTTGGGAAAATGATAAATTTCTTGTGCTTTTGAGTATCAAAAATAAATTCCTCAACCCAAAAAACATACATTTACATTAAAAAAACAAAGCTTGAAAAAATTCCCACCAAAAGTAGTAATTTAAAATAGATAAATGTGTTCCATTCATTTTCTGTGTGTCTCATTCTAGTCCGTCTAGTCTCTTCCTGTATCCAATTAGGACTTTGTTGTGCCTCGAGTATTTCGAATAGATTCAACTGGCCACTCTATGTAAATGATTCAAGCTTTGTAAATGTATAAAATCGTTAATTGTTTCAGAATGTCATTTATCGATTGCTCATCACTATTATTCGCCAGAATCAATAGTCACTCCACGTATATCTGTTTTTTTTAATTAAAGATTTAAAATGTGGATATTAAGTATGTATACAATTAATTGATTCATAGATATTGATTTGTTTCAAATAAATTACAATAAAATAATAATAGTGCATGTGTTTGACTATACAGGGTGTCCCAAAAGTAACCGAAATTTAAATCCATAGAGTAATCTGACTAACTATTATTCCACTTCATTCACTCCGTTAGTCAGATTACTATATGGATTTAAATTTCGGGTTCGGTTACTTTTGGGACACCCTGTATAGTCCGGGAACCAGGTAGGGTTTGTTGACGGGAACGTAGTCCTAGCCTCCTGAATGTTTTCTTTGCGTAGGTGGTGGATGTAGCCTACAGTAGCTATTAAATGACACTTCCTATGTTAAATTCCTATCTCTCAAAAAATCTTTTTTTTATGCTTATCCAATTGACCTAAAATTCAGGATACTGACTGCTGTTGATGTTGCAAGGAAATGCATTTTCGTAAAAATTTATTATTTTATTTGTATTAAAATTATGATTAAACTCAATACTATTTGAAGTAAAATACATATAAATGACAACTTGGGACCTCATTTCTGTCAGCAAACCCTACGTGGCTCCTGTACTAATTAAATACATAATTATTTTTTATACCACACTAAAATTGTGGGAAACCATACTTATTCAAATGATTCAATTACTTGCACATTCATATTTTATATTGGCAGCATCTTGTTATCTGAGTCGTGCTGTGGTCGTAGTTACTTACAAATCTGTACTCCCCTCTCTAAATTCTCAAAGAAAAAACGCCTGAAAATTTTAGATGTAGTGACTTTTATATATAACTTATTCTATTGACTCATGTTGTATATACACTAATTTATTTTTGAACATGTAAATCAATTTATATTAATTTTCTAATGATTTAATAAATATTTTTAAAAGGTATATTCCTTATTATATATTAATTATTTTTATATATTACTGTACTTTTAAAAAAAATAGTTATTCAGTAGTTAAGTAGGCCTTGGATTTTCTAAAAATCAATTATTCGATACATCATGACAGCTACCAATTTATTGTCAATTCGAAAAAGTAATAGCGATTTTAAAATTTAAATGTACATTTATAGATATCAATTAATCAGTTAATAAATAGATATGTAGGTATATGTACATTTTACATAGAAAACGAAGTATGTAACACAAAAATCAGCATTTACATATTATTAAGTTCGGCTTTTGAATGTATGTATACCCCTGGTCAAAAGTTTCGCCGCACTCTAAGTGTTTCCATAAATTTTCATTCTACTGATTCCTGTTTCCTATAATTGCCATACATTTGTAATTAATTTAATTTTCTGAACTAAAATGAATTTCTGTTTGTATGAGTAGTCCATTGGGAGCTACGTGAGATCAATCAATGAGTGGTTGGTCCTGAAGAAGACCAATTTCGCGTTCTCAATGGGATAAGAAAATGCATCATTCTTCAGTATCTGGTAGATCCTGCTGCAGCTGCTATCACGGCCTCCAAACGTCGTGACATTGACTCAATGAGGTTGGTGATCATTTCTGGTGGTACTCCCCTGCCATGCTCGTTGAGTTGCTGCCCAGAGACCATTTGAGACCTTGGACTTGGATGCCATCGACCTCGTGCTGAATGTGGCTCCACATATTCTCAATTGGATTGAGGTCTGGTGACTGTGCTGGCCATGGAAGAAGTTGAATTCCATGCTCTCCAAAGAATCTGCGAGTTGTTCTTGCAGTGTGACATGGGCATTGTCTTGCATGAAGGTCAGATTCAAATCTGGGAGGTTGAGAGGCAGGACATTGTTGCTGATGATCTCTTGGTAGGCGGCAGAATTCAGTCTTCTTTGAATTCTCACCAGTGGACAAGGACCATTCTCACCGAATCCACCCCAAACCATGATGCGACCATTTGAGGAATGTACTGTAGGCCGGATGTGCTGTCTATGAAGAGCTGTACCACCTCTACGTCTCACATAGCGCTCCTGATGTCCAGATACCAAATGTACTGGATTCTTATCAGTGAAGAAAATGCGCCTTCAGTCAGCTGCAGTCCAGTAATTAAACAAATAATAAGTAAGTTTGTTTACACTTCAGTTATTATTACATCATTTCCAAATCATTTATGGGTGCTAGTGAGCAATTACGGAAAACAGGAATCAGTAGAATAAAAATTAATGAAAAATATTAGAGTGCGGCGAAACTTTGACCAGGGGTGTGTTTATTTTGAAGCTCCAGGAAATTTTATTTGTTGTTAATTTTAAATTCCAATTTTGTACCCGTTTTTGACAATGATGACGAATCATCACTAATGAAATATTTATCACCCCTTTTATTATCAAAAATAGGATAAGTTAAATTAGCAACAAGAAATAATATCGCCAATAAGCTATGAACGTTAAAATAAAGGTTATTCAGTTAACTACTCCATAAAAAAGGGGCCATCACAAAATTAATCAGTACTGAGCTTTATCAGCTACCCACGAAATTAATTAGATACAACTGCGTCACTGGAATAATTTTTATCTAAGCAGGTGTCATTTATTGAAAATCATATGGTGTCAATCTGCTGGAGACTGATAACGGTATCATCGCATCTAACTGTAACTATGAAATGTCATTCATTTTGTAAAAATATAAATTAAAATTAGATTTATTAAATCAATTTGATTGAAAGCGACTTAAAAAATCTGATCACTTCAAAATTATACAGCCAATCATATGAATATAAAATGATAAAACATTTTTTAAATATTAGAACGGGTCCATTTAGCAGCACTAATTTATAAAATGTAAGTTAACCTTCATGTTATAAGTATTTGTTGGTGAAATAAAAACTGGTTCTTGTTTCTTCTAAATGTGCCTCATCTCATGGATAAACAACAAAATTAAATAGACAGCACAACAACATTATTTTACTCTGAACAAATCAATGGCGTAAAATAGAGTCTAAAGTTTCAATTGTAGGTAAAGAATGTGTAGATAAAATGATAATAACATTTTAAAACATAAATATATAATTTTATGTTGTTCTTTCATTCGATAAATCAATAAGGCAAGCTACAGAAGACCAGTATTATTTTAACGAAGCTGATAATGTGAAGCCTACAGAAAATCCAATTATTGGTAAGCATATTATCACTTTATTTAAACATGTAATATTTTTCAGTAGTTGTATTCATACATAAATTATCATTTTTTATGCGCACAGAAAAAGATTTGTTAATGTCAAATCTCCAGGATAAAGAAAGCAGAGGAGTTGTAAAAGAAACTGTGAAGAACCGTAAGTATAAAATAAATTTGCCTGCACAGAATAGATAACGGTTACCCATACAACTAATTTTGCAGTCTACATAAATTTAGATAAAATTCTGAATTAAAAAAAAAGTTTATATAGTATCTATTTACCAGAAATTTATTTTAGTAGAGCAATAGAGATTTATATTCCTCTGTATCAATTTAATTTCCTGGAAAAGAAGATCTGCATTGCTCTATACTAAATTTATGTTAAAAAGACCTTTAACTTGTCAAAATCATTACCTAAAGAATTTTATCCAAAACTGCTTAAAATTTTATAAAAACATGTAGAGTTCTAACTTTTGGGGTTTAGGCATGCATCTATTTGTCAGCCTTGTATATTAGCAATAGAATAGAAAACAACAAATTATTACAAAATATGCAAACTATGTATGTTCTTCCAATTTTAGATCGACACATATTTTACGGTGTGTGTATTTTAATTCTGATGGTCTTACTTGTGTGGATAATAATGAAATTTTATTTTATTAAAAGTAAGTCACAAAATTTCATAATTAGAAACTATATAACCTAAATCTTTTTTTCAAGATAATTATAGTTAAAACAATTGAAAGAAAATATTAAGAAAACTAGGTGGTCAACAAAATTAGTGAATTAAATGTATTTAATAAGAATCCTGTGGCAATATAGTTATTCCAAATTATAAAAACACTCCGTTGAATTAAATAATTATAGCCAAGGAATCCTATGTACTGATATTATTAATGACTACAAAATTTATCGAGTTTGCGAGAGGTGAAGGTCACTAAAATGTTTAATGAATATAATAGATATTTATGTCTGGATAATTCCAAAAATATATTAGGAAAATGTTGGTTTGATTTATTTTATGTAAATAGAAACTATAATAATATTATTGTTCCTAAAGATTGTCATAAACCAACAGAACGAATCAATAATTTATTCTGTTGGAGTTTGTGGATCATTGGGTGTACCTATAAACGATCTAACAATATTTTGGTATCTAACTTTTTCAAATGATAGCAAAATATCTAAATTTGTATATATGTACTCTATAAATTGCGTTTGTAAACGAAATAATAAAGTTTTCTAGGACACTTGAACATGTTATCAATCTACATATAATTCTATTTTGTTCTTCTTAGAGGAGCTCGAAAGTTTAAAAGAAAAACTGAAAATAGGTAAGAAAAATATTGGTACTTCACTATAGTACAGTTGTGGTCGTATGACCTCATAAGACCAGCCTTATAATCATTTCAAGCTGGAAGTTCATATTTTTATGTAACAATATAATTTCCAAACCGTTTTGAAAGCAACATTTATATTAAGAGTTTTGACAATTAGCTTTGTCACAAGTTTTTAAAAAACACAATTGTTTGACTCTTCGGTAGCAGACTAAAGCTGCTGTCAAAAGCTCATATTAGGTATTATACTATACATACAAGAGTTTCAAATTTATTACCAATTATAGACATTTAAAAATTTGGACTTTTTCAATTTGGACTCTGATAAAATACATTCATCAAAGAAATTAATAGCAAAAGGAAACATGTGAAGGATTTGTAAACATTTTTATTCCAAGTAGTATAAACGTTTATATTTATTTCAATAAACAGTCTAATAAGTTTGCAATACGTATAAACATAAACCAAAGTTCAGTCTTGGACTAAGCAAATAGTAGATTTTTTTTCTTTAACTTTTGTTTTACAGAGCTGATATCACAAAATTGTTTGGATATAAAAAGGTAAACACCAATTCTACTAGTCCAGTAAAACGTATTTTCAACCTTTTTATATTTGAAATTTCATCAACGATTTTTTTATGGTTTTATCATCCGCCTTAAATCCGTTGCATATTTGTAGTAAAACGGGTACATCTAAAAATGGCACATATTTGATTTATTCATTCACAAATAAAAGTTGTCGAGGATTGCATGTTTATTGTGATATGACAACAAATGTTGGAGGATGGACTTACATACAACGTCGTGACAACATCCTTCCGCGTATCAGTTTTTATCGCAACTACTCAGAATACCGAAAAGGATTTGGAGATATCCGGTTAGTTTATAAATTAGATCCAGTAATTTGTTAGACACATATAATATAGAACTCATTTCATAATTGGTCATCTGTGAGACCGGACTTTTGTTAGAGGGTCATTTGTTGGACCGGTCATGTGTTATACTACTATTTTCGGTCATCTATTAGACCGATTATTTGTTAGTAGACGCAATATCTGTTAAACAAATGATCATATTTCAATTAATTAACAAATGATTGATGTTTTTTTTTAACAAATGACTGGTCTACCAGATGACCGGTCTAACAAATGACCAGACTACAATTTTATAACAGATAACCGATATTACTTTTTCTAACGAATAACCGGTCTATCCGATGATTGGTCTAACAAATAACCAAAGGCATTTGTCTGACAAATGTCTGCGTCTCATTATAAAAAGTCTATATTTCAGCTCAGAATTCTGGTTAGGTTTAGATGCCATACACGCTCTAACAAGTCAAGGAAATACAGAACTGAGAATTGATCTATGGGACTTTGAAGGGCAGCACAGATATGCCGAGTATGGAAGCTTCAAAGTGGGTGACAGAAGTGAACACTATCAATTGACAATTGGTGGATACTCGGGCAATGCTGGGGATTCTATGGCTTTTCATAATCAGAAGAAGTTCTCTACTCGTGATCAGGATGTGGATCAAGATCTGAGGAATTGTGCTCAAACGTAAGTTGGAGCACCTGTTTATACCTCGACATAATGGATTTTATGAAGATGGATTGAATATTAAAATCAATTCGTATTAGTAAATAATTAATTTCAATTTCAGTTTTTAAAATATTTCTATACAAGGTCAGTTACAATAGTTTGACAATATTCGTATATTGCATAGACAATGAAGCTTCATCTTTTATTTAAAAATTAAATGGAAACTAAGAAAACATTATATAATTTTTATATTGGATGTGCTTCAAACTGAAAGTTGTCACTCAGTAACTTTTAAAAAAGAAGAACTTCTTTGGCTTTTAGATACAAGGGAGGTTGGTGGTATAAGGATTGTCATATGGCTAATCTGAATGGATATCAACATGAAAGTAACAATGTAGTACACGGTGAAGGCATTACCTGGTATGCTTGGAAGGGACACGACTATTCACTCAAACGAAGCGAAATGAAATTAAGGTTAAAACGGCCATCATTTCATTTTCAGAATACCTACTAAATAACTATCAATTGGATGTCACTTCAGAAGCTTTAATAGACTTATTGAAAATAGGCCATTTTCGCCATGTTATTAAAAAGCTAATTTGTTTCCTGATCGAAAATTCGGGCACCAAATTATATTAGAATTAGTTTAGAAGCTACATATATGAAAAATAAATCCATTAGAGCAAGTTCAATTTTTTTCTTAGTTATTCCTCTGCTTGGCAAACTCATGTATCGATCCTAAAAATTGTTTTATCCTTTTTGCCTTTTTATCTGCATCTTATTCTAATTTTTATTCTTCAGAATCGATTCCAACAACTTTCCATTTATCAATAATTATTTAATTGATGTTTTAGGGATGTCAAAACGGCCATAGCAACAACAATGTTTTACTAATTTGCTCATAATATAAGAATTTAAACTCATAAAACCTTAGTTATCGCAATTAAACATTTATTTAAATTCCTTTCCACTTGTTGTTCTTGTTTGAGATTCTGAGTGATGCACATAGCAAATAAGAAATGATACAAATTTATCCATTATAACTACCATTTTTTAACCAGATGAAACCTTTGTTTGGTAACATTAATTAAACATTCAAAAAACTATTTCATAATTTTATGGCTTAAGCTAAAACACTTTTTAGTATTATAATACTTTTTTAACGAATTAATCTAATAAATTACATCAGGATAAAAAATCGACAAAAAATAATAATGTTAAATAGGTTATGTATGTATGTGAATAGTATAGAATATATGTTAATAATTATTGTATTACTTACTCAATATCTTCTTTTTCATTACAAAAATAATAATTTGTTAAATACCTAATCAAAATGCTTTTCTAAAGGAATTTTGATCATTTAGACAATTATAAAATAGAAATGGTTAAATAAAAAACAATAATTATAAATTAAAATAATCGAATAGCCAAACAATCGATATAAAACCATGGTGACCTAATTATTTAACATGATCTTTTTAAACAATATCTAATATGTTAGAATTCTTAACATAATATATTTCTTTGCAATTTTGAGATACGAACATTTACGACTACTTAATGAAATTCAAATGTATGATGCACACTGTCAAACAAATAATGATGCGATACAAAACTGCCGCCCTAACCCACGTATAAATAAACATATTTTTTTAAATATTAAAAATGAAAACTAAATTAAAGTTCAATCGCAAAATAGATTACCAATTCAAACCTTTTTATGCTACTATACGGTAAAACATGTTTAATTTAATTAAAATAGTAAAATGATTTAGAATATGACCTTTTCTAATCTTGCCTCTATTTTTCCATCTTCTTTTTTGATGAAATTAGGTTGTATACTAACATTTTAGGCGAGCAGTAAACATTTCATCGTCGATTTTTTTGTGAGGCTTTCGCTATGCAATCTTCTATAGCGATAAGGATTTTTGTTAAAACATTATTGGGTGATTTATTAGATGTAACCTTAATTATCATTTACATTCCATTTTTCAACTGTTGTTAGGGTCATCAATATGATATTGCAACAAGCAATGTTTTTAAATATCTTTTCTCTTATCAATTGTCGCTAGGGTCCACATAAAAGTTTTCATTACTTTAAAAAATTAACTTTAATCTATTTTCCCTTTACCAATTAATATTGCTTAATATCCCTTAGTCACATCCTCAATCAGAACTCGTTTTCACTCAAGAGTTGCACAACTTAGCCCGACAAGTTATGTTTTCGAAAAATGGTGGTTTGTGAGCAGTGCCAGGAGTTCTATGTAGGAAGCACACAGAGATTCCTCCATCAACAACGAGTTCGTAAGCATATGAGTAGAAAAAGACTTGCATATATCCAACATCGGGCAACTTGTCCACAGTCGTCCTTCAAAGTAGAAATCCTTTGCTCTGCCAATGACTAAACGGTTTCTGCATTAAAAGGCGGTCCAAATCAACTCCGAAGATGAGGTTCTCTTCTGGAACAATTATCTCATTTGGTTCTTATTTAGTTATTTTGACGTTTATTATTATTATTGTATTTTATGCTTATTTTCTAGGGTTTTGTATACATTTTTCGGTTTCCAGCATTGAATGTTTAGTCGTTCGCACTTCGTCGAGCTTGTCCTGTGATCTTTTGAAAATTGATTTAAATGTTAAAAATAAAAAAGCCTGTTTAGTCGAACGAAGTCCATGTCAACAATTTCCATTTGCTAGACTATCCTGTAAACAGATTTTATATTGCACAATCTAGATTTTGGATAGTTTACTGACAGCTCTCAGCGAATGAGCTTCCAGTATACACCTATTACAGAGCTACTCCCACTAAGTAACTAAAACCAAACAATAAAATTACATTTACATATGTTCATATAATTATCTAAACCTACGGTAGTAGGTTGTTAGCTCATGCGACAACCTACATACAGTAAGGTATATTAGGATATGACAAGAAAGGTCACTTTTCGGACAGCTGCCATTTGAAAACTATAACACATTTTGATATAATTCTTTTTTTATCGTGTAGGACCGCCGACACTTAAGAGGTATGACAACTTTCAACTTCATAACTA
>JAUYWI010076120.1:0-13739 GCA_034780595.1 Parotoplana pacifica
ACACAGTTCTCTGTACACCTATAGCTTAGAGTCTGTTTTACATTAACTGTATGGTAACTTTATTGCCACCCTGTATACAACATCAGATAGCTCATTGAGTACATAAGTTGTTACCAGAATAACTATTGGGCTGGGCACACGAATGGATGCGCTCTCTCATATTTAGCAACTTGGACGACAAGGCAAAGACGTCCACCGACTTGGATGCGGCCGAGCGCACGTCCACCAGACAGACCTGGGACCGGTCCGCATACAACACTTGGCCCGGGTGGCCACAGAACTCGGCCCATGTCCACACGTCACGTGACGAGCAGCGCGGATAGATGACATCCTGTCGCAACTCCCGCGGCCCACTCTGGAGACACCAGGTGTCCTCCCAAGTGACCACGGCCTCCCCGTTAATCCAGGGGTTCAGGTGGCCTGAGTAGAGTTGGGCTGCATAGTCGTGGTTGAGGTCGCTGCCCTCCGTGTAGCGGACCAGAATGCTCGTGTCACATCGCACCAATAAGGAGGGGAAATAGGTGCCAAATCCAACACCATACACGACAGAAGGTAAACTGATTGGGTCTGTTAGCTGACCCAGTTCCCTGTAGACATCACTTTCACAGTCCACGTCAATTAAACCTGTTGCCTGTTTGGTTTTATCCAATAATTTGCATTGTACAGTGCGCATATCAGGTCCTCCAAGGTAAAACAAGGGACAACTGGTTGAGGACGAGCTGAATTGGCTGTTGGTTTCATCCAGAACAGCAATACAGTTTGAATAGCGAGCATTCACCTTCCAATAGGCCTCATCGACAAATTCTTCGAAAAACGACTCCTGGTGGTTCTTGATGAGGTCTTTCCATACTGGAGAGAAACGCTTTAGAAGAAAGTGACAGTCACCAAGCTTCATTTGGTCCAAATCGTGACGATGGAGATCCAGGCATTCTGCCCCTTGAGTGCACTGAAAAACAACCAATCATTGATTTAAAGAAATTTGATCATTTTAAGACTTAATTAAATATTCAGAATGGAACACATTGAAAATAGTATTCATTAAAATGCTAGAATAACCCTTGTACTCCAAATGTCATAGATCAACGACGGAAATACAAAACACAGATTTCCACTCAATAAAACTGCATCTACTGCCAAACCAGTACAAATTCTCTACCAAGCGAACTATTCCGACCCATTTACTTTTAACAGTCACCTAAAAGTCCATTATCTCCTACCTTTAACTGGTGCGTAGACCTCTTCAGAAGGTCAGCGATCTTCTTCACCTTCATTCTGGAATCGAGCACCTTCTGGTAACCAAGTTGCTCGTCCATCACTATATCGCCCGTGTCCGTCTTGGTGACAAGGTTTGGCAGCTCATCTAAAGGGTAGGGCATTCCATTCAACCGCCACTGAGAAGCCACATCAAAATCAATCTACAGCACAGAGATACACATTGTCATTTTCTCCTGACAATTTGTAAATTAAGCTGACATTTTTAACTACACCCCGAGTCAAAAGAAACCGTAACACCTTTCAAATTTGGTAATTATTTTTAAAATGTTATATATTTCAAATATAGCTAAATTTGACTACAATTAATAAATTAACCATATTCTAAACACATTTGACTAATATCTGGACTGTATTGCACATGTAGGATTGCAAGATAACTTGACGATAGGGTCCTACATTCTAGAGGATTAATACAAGCAACATATGGTTTCTTGTGACGCGGGGTGTAGATGTTAAACAAAGTTTACAACCAAATCTTATATTAAAAAATCAATAAATACAATTTTAAAATAGGATACTGCATTACACATGGAGTGAAAGTCCACTGAGGAAAGGGACTAACACTCCACTAACCGCTTCATTTGGCTTGCTTCGGGGTGGAAGCATTAGGAGTACCGTGATTTGTCGTCAATGGCAATCTGGTGAGATAAAAGCTGTCACGGGAGGAGACATCGCTGAGGATTTGCTCCTGGATGGAAAACGCGTACAATTTGTTTATGAGAACATACATCAATTTTCCCTGACATTTGACAAAAAGGTATTTTCTATGACACATTTTGAATTTCCTGACATTTCCTTAACTTCCTTGACAGTCATGAACACTGAAAATTGTGAAGTTTTGGAAACTGAATTACCTAAAAACTCTATTTTTATCATTTTGATAAGTACTGAAGTTTTTGAATTGGTTTTACTATCGATGGATCACGTATTATTTGCAGTAAATCATGGTGAGTCACAGAGAAACAAGATCCAACTACATTATGAGGTCTTTGTGGAAAAATGGAACCACTAATGACCGTCAAAGAATCACGCGGGTTGAGACCAGCCACTCATTCCAAAATTACTAAAAAATAATCCAATTGTAATAAAAGTTAAATTTTTACGGACCTGCTGCCACAGTACCTAATACTCGGCCAGCAACCATAAAGTGAGGCATCCAATTTTCTAATACATGTTTCTCACCTGCGATCTAGTAACAAAACACAAGTCCTCCTCCCCATCATCAGTGTCTGCATCAGCAACAGTGACGGAGACAGATCCAAGACGACCCCAATCAGCAACCAAACTACGACCAGAGCCATAGAAATTCTTCTCTTCAAAGCAGTAGACATTCTTCTCCTGGTTAACTTTGTGAGAAGCTCTCGAGTTGTGTATATTCCACCAGGAAGGGAAGTTGTACTTGGGAAAGGAGGTCATCCTAAAATGTGATCAATCTAAAATTATAATTTCATAGGAAATTAAATAATATGGAATCTTTCTCATCACAGTGTTTCTGAATAGGAATATCATGTTTTAAAAAGTTTCACTCACAATTTTTATATTTGATACACTGAATCTATTTCGAAAAAAAAAATTAAAATGAGTCCTTTCGGTTTATTTCCCTCTTTCACAGTGTTGCTGACCCTCAGTCTTTCCAACTGGTCACACCAGTACATGGTAGTGTCAATACCACACTGAACTGGATGGCGGAGTAATTAAATATTGACAATTCATTTACATTTTTGAACATGATTGATTATTGATGAATTTATACACAAATCCTACTATATGCTAATTACAAATTATTTTAATTAATAGAATAAAATACATGTGCGATCAAGAATTTAATGAAGAGTGCAGAGACTCATTGAAAGGCAGGCAGCGGAAAGATTACAAAATTTGGAAGCTGTTGAAAATCTAATTAAAGAAAATAACTAACCATATGTATATCCATTTACTATATTAGCCAACTGTTTGACTTATCTCATATGATCTACACTCCCGGCAAAAAGAAACACACTATCTTGAAAATTTGTAGAAATGCATTCATTAGGTCTGTTACTTATTAATTTTAAATATTATAATTTAGATTGAGTTTATAAATATCAGTCTTCAGCAGTTATTAGGAAGCTATTGATTGCAAACATAAATATTAAGCTTGGGTATACTGGGCTGTACACCAGGGAAGCAACAGGGATGAAAATACTGCCAATTTAAGGAAATCATGATGGGCAATAAATTATCAGGAAAACAACAACAGATAATATGTGTTATTTAATGACAGATTAGCCAAGATAAGCGCAGGTTGATAGAATATGAATCATTATGCTAAAAGATCATAGTCTGGGGTAGTTTTTCTGGAGTTGAACTGTCGGCACTTACTCGAGTTCGTCGACCAATCAACTCTGAAGCATACAGGGTGGCACATAAGTTGCTTGACCCACCCACTTTCACCCATGGAATCATTGAACAAAACCCGTCAAATTTATTCATAATTTCATTTAATCTAAATTATAATTTTGAACATAGCAGATGTCATTAATTGATCAATATTTCAACCATGAAAAGTAAAGTAAATCAACTGAATTATTTTGTATCTTCATTAACAAATAATTCTTATTCGGCTACTGAAATACACCATTTACTTGTCAAACGTTTGGGCGAAGAAAACATAGTTAACCTCCATAGAATACAACAGATAAAGAACTAATTTGAAGAAGTTCGAGTTAATTTTGAAAGAATGGCAGGGTCTGGAAAGAAAGGAGCAAGCACTTGTCCGGAAAACGTAGAAATAATACGAAATTTCTCTAAATACTTTGGAAAGACAGATTGGCATAGACATAAACATGAGATTATGAAACCTTCATATTTCCATATATACTCAATCAAATATTACCCATATTATGGAAATTATGTATAGCTAAACTATTCAGGCCATTCTACAATTCTTTAAACGAATCAGATTAAACAATGCCCTTAACTCAAATGTTGAAATGCATTGATTTTTAAGATTGTGCCTCGGAATTCCATTCCTCCCACTGCACAACATCGAATCAGTATTTTAAGAACTGGTCACTAAAAATACCCCAAATCTCTCCTGCTGGATATGGTCTTCTTCAAAGAGCAAAACAACAACACACAGGAAACATGGGTGTCCACACCATTGTCTCTCAGCATATACTCCCCAAGGACGAATAATGTCTTGGAGATATTCCATTCCCAGTTACTCTCTAGGATGGGAATGCATCCAGGATTTTGGAAATTAAATGGTGAACATTAATTTCCAACTTGTCATAATATTGAAATACTGCTGTCAAATAATTCTTTACTCAAATTTTTTTTTCAAACATTCAGTTAATACATTTATATTTTTTAAAGTTCACATGTTTTTAAATTAATTGATTATAATTATTTTAAAAAATGTAGGTTATATTTACATACAATAAATAGACTATTCTAGTAGAGCTAGATCACATTTTTAACAGGTTATCTGATGGATATAATAGCTGATGCCAAATTAACAGCCACGCATATCAGTAATGGACAGCCAATGGGGCACATATAATGCAAGAATCTACATAGTGATGTAGTCATTAACACAAACTACAAAGCATTTTTGACTGCTGGTGTGTAAAACATCTCATAGAACAATAAATGTTAACCTCTCAAGTTGAAACTTCATTTCGTTCATTTTTATAAATAGGTATAAAATTTCCTGAAGAAAAACAAAAGCAACAACTATTTTCGGAGTAATATTTTTACTATCTGGAACTACCAGTGGTCTCTTTTTTTAACCAGTGGTCATACAAAATGTGTAATGGTGGATTTATGCAGCACTAACGAAACTAATTACTGTGAATAGTATATCAACAAAAGAATCACAATAATGGCATCTTCAGAGATTAATGGAAATTGTGAATCTTTCAAATGACTTTTGTATGTCTACTGTAGAAAAAGATGAAATTCCTATAAAAGAATGACCAATTGATTTCATTGACGAACAATTCTTTATCATTTTGATACCTCTCAATTAACAATGGGGCGAGCTGATCTCGTTTGTGGAGACCTAAGAGGGTTTTTGCATTAGCCCACCATTTGTCTGGAGCTCTGAAAACGGTTAAAGTCACCCATTAAAATCACTCCAGCATTGGGATGGTCAACAAATATTTTGTCAACAGAAGCTATAAGATAGTTGCAAAGACGGCTGTGGTCATTCTTCGGTGGGTGATACACTGAGCAAATAGCAGTAGTTATGTGGTAGGCATGGAGGGCATAGGGTAATCCACGTAACCCCAAAGTCATCAGATTCTAAATCATAACACCACATATATGGGAAGGTATTATCAATAGAAATACACATTCCACCTCCGAAATGGTTTATCCAGTCCTTGTGTTGTATCGAGAATTGCTTACAATTAATATGTTGGTCAGGCACTTCTGAAGATAACCATGTTTCATTAATAGTCATTACATCAACCTTAAGCATGGAAGCCATTTGCTCGAGATCATAAACTTTCATGCTCAAAGATCTCACATTAGCACTAAGAATAGCTGGTAATTGCCATGGACATTTTTTAATGTTGTTTACAATGTGCACAACATTGGGCTTAGATTTCCCAAGGTTATTATTTTATCTATTTTTAGGCTGTCTATAACACGTCGGTATTCTCACAGCCGCTGTAGAAATGCTTCAATGCAAGTCCATTGCTGTTTGCCTTTGTTTGCTAGTATCAATCGATTGGTTGCTGTGATGACTTATAGTTTTGGTGTTCTTTGGAGAGCTTGGTTTGGTAACTACTGGAGAGCAAGAGTCGTGTGTTGTGTTAGTTAGTACAATGGCATCATAATGTTCATTGTGTAATCTAATATTAATAAAATGATTACTAAAATTTAAATATGAGTTAGGAAGTATTTCATGTAGACATGAATAAGAGTTATCATAAATTCGAATTGGAAATGAAAGAGCATTAGATAGAATAAGGGGCACTATATCGCCAAAATCAGAATCATAGATTTTATGAAAAATGAAGCTATTCATTTGATGAAGTAAATCATCAGACAAACAGAAATTAGAATAAACAGAAAAGTGTATTTGATGTGTATTTGATGGAGGTTTGTATGAATGTCATAAGTCCTCCACCTGACTGAGTGCCTCTGTCTTGTCTCAGTGTTGAGTAGTTTGATATTTAAGGTGTGTTTGATTTGGTTGAAAGTTTTGACTCCTAGATGTAGAAATTGTGAGAGTTCTTATAAGGAGTTGTGGATGCCATTTGTATTGAGTTGTAGTTTATTGAAAGTGTTTGGTTTATGTAATACAGAAGCGGATCCATGAGAGTGGCTGGGGGGCATGTGCCCCCATAGGAGATTTCTGATGTCCCTTCTAATGTAAAATTTACAATAGAGGCATGTCCACAACACACCCTCCCTCCTCCCACGGTACTCCTAAGTGTCAGAAGCATCCACAAAAATATCTAAATATTGCAGAGATAAAAATTGCCACAGTTATTTTTTTCCAGACACTGCAACTTCAATCTTCTGTTGCACAATAATACAATGTGATTAGGTACAATTTAGACTAAAAAGTAGCTAGCATATATTTCACTGCAAAAACTAGCTTGTTTGTCTAATAGCATTTTCAGAAAATGGGTTTAGGTAACGTATGTAAATGACAACTGAGTTGTTCATCACATCGCGCTATATCAAATTACTTACAAATTAGAATAAGATTCACGATTTGATACCTAACTTTCATTATTCGTATTGGAATTTACTTAGATTTTATTTGTTGCTTTCTATTTTAACAATATGAATAAAGTGTTTCCCTCAATTAATCACTCTAAAAAACATTCGTTAAAATCATCAAATACGGCCAAAGATGCTCAATTTGAATCATATAAAGCAGGTAGCCGACACAAAGCATTATATTCGGCACATGTTTCATTGGACAGAGATTGCTATCGACAGATTAAAGTGCATCAATCACATTTGAAAATTAGCCTTCGAGAAATAAGTGGAGGTCTAAAACTGATGCAAAATACATTCTTTCAGTATAAAAAAATTCGCCAACAAGTGATTAAAAATTCAAGAGAACAGTTAAAATCTGATTTGACATCTATGGTGAGAAAACTATGTTTATCAAATTCTGGGCCAGAAAACTTAACAGAACTTCAAAAAGTATGTCTTTTTCAGCATAGACATTTAGTCCAGCAAAAAATCATTTCTGAGGTTGAATCCCAAAACTTGCAACAACTAAAAAATACTAAAGAACAAAAACATAATTGTGTGATAGCAAATCAGCAGCAAAAATCAATTATTTGGAAAATAAAATTAAACACGTTTTTATCACTGGAAAATATTGAAACGTAATATATCGTAATCATTTCTGTAGTAGTTTATCATTAAATTTTGCTGTTTTCAACCCCTGTCAAAAGTAGATAGGTCAAACCTTAGTTACGTCTATTATTAAAAACAATTTAATTAATAAATTTTACATAAGAATGTTGTATCCCTGTTATAGTTAATATATATTTTGTTTGCCGTTTGACACTTAATTTAAGATTTTCCTTACAGCGGTCCATTATTTAAGAGCTTAGGTAGGTATCTAGTTACAGACTGTAAATAAATAACCCACAAAAGACTTTATTTCAATGAGAATTTTCTAATGTTAAAACACATTGCTTTCTTAGATTTGTTTTTCAGAAATATATAGGGGAGAGTGGGGCAAGTTGGAACATGGGGCATGTTGGAACAAAGATTTTCTAAGCTCACTATGTCATTTATTTAAAAGCAGTGCTTTGAAAACTATTCTATGTGCCATCCCAGGGGGCAAGTTTCCAATTTTCCCCTATTTTAAACACGCAGATACTACAAAAATAACGGCACAGAAAGCGTCGAATTCAGTCCGTTATTTTTAGTAGTTCCTGAACTCACCTACTAAAAATCCAAGTAAAGCAAGTATTTTAAAATTCTTTTAGAAATTACCTATCGGTTATTTAGTTCCAGCCCTGTATAACATTTGTGGGTTAGGTCTTATTATGCAGCTATTATATCTTACGTAATCAATGTATTGAGTTGATATCATGTAAAATATTAGTGAGATTCATATATAAACTTGTGATAGACCGAGAGGATTGTCTTTTGTTTTTGCTTCTAAATATCTGGAATGCACGCCAGAATCAAAAGTTTCTACAATTTATGTTTTTTTAAAATATTTTGTTTAAAGTACAAATGTGCTTCTTGTACACCTGGTTTGAAACGGATAAAGATTGTCCAATAGTTGGTTTCTGTTGTGAACATTTCTAATGATTGCTCTTTTTTCTTTCTTTTTCTGGGAAAGTCAAGTGCCGTCCGCACCCAATCACAGCGACAAGAGCCCTTTAAAGCTGTGACCCAGAAACTGTGTGCATTTAGCAAGCTACACACGGTGTAGCCAGTACCCACCGGACACCACGAGGAGGGGGGGCGCACACATTGTCCGATAATTGACAATCTCTTCACGGTCTTTGGGCCACTTATCAGGTTGGTCGGAAGTGGGTTGTCTAGCCCCTGAGCATTTCGGTACCCTTTTCACCAATTAACTTGAAAGTGTGCCACGACTGGGTCTCCAAACGGGTACCTCCTGATCGGTAGTCCAGAGCTGCTGCTCATAGTGATTGCTATAAAGGTTTAGTACGTGATTCACTGACGATCAAGACTACTGGACGTGAATTGAAGATTCTGCTGAGGAATTTCAAATTCAAGAATTGAGAAGATTGTGATACAATTCGGTATTGACCGACAGTGGGATAAGTGCCTATTTCATATTATATATAAAATAGGTTTTCTTTTTAATCAACTTAATTTTATTTATAAAAAGATGAAACCTTTTCCTTTGGTGGTAACATTACATATACAATATTGTCTTTCTTGATTATTTGATATTTTGAAGCATTCTATTTGTTAGTAGCTACCAATATATTCTATTCAAGTATTATTTTATTTATTATTGAATTACAACACTCATTATACATATTTGGAGCGAACTTTCATATTTTCTTGAGTGACTTTGACGTACTTTCATTAGATTCTGTTTTTGATAGTATATTAGATTATATGTATTTGTTGCGTCTATTTTTTGTCGATTTATTATTGTGTAAGGTTGTGGTACGTATGGATTTTGCATGTGCGTCAAAATAATACATAAAACCGAACGAATGATGTTATCAATTTAAAAAAAACAGAGGTTTGAAATGGCCCGTTAATTCTTGGTTTCTATTACTTCAAGTAAGTGTATTGGCGGAAAAGCACGGGAAACCTATGCTGTGCCTACATTCTGTCGAAGATTCATCCGATTATAAGTTAGTAAAAATATCTATCTTGTGAACTTAGGGTTCCAGAAGCGTAGACAATTGTTTAGAAATTATCGTAAATTTGACAAACAGACCTATGCTGAGTTTGCTAGAGAGAAAGAATTGTTATTTGACCGTTGGCTAAATGCTAGTAATGTTGAGAAATCTTTTGATCATTTGAGAAAGTTGGTTTTACTAGAATTTTTCTGAAGAGTTTGCCTAGAAGAAAAGAAGGTGACCACTATTGACAACGTGCTTTGTTTAGCAGATGAAATACGCTTCTTCATGGTGTAAATAAATCTTAAGATTTACGCTAACTCTGATACTAAATGTTTTTCTTTTACGAAACACTTTGATTAGGAAGAGTAAAACTAAACTGATCACAAAGCTGTTAATTGTGTTTTTGAAAAAGAAAACTAACTCTTCTACTGGGGTAGCAACGACTGCTTCTAATTCTGCTGATCGAATTGATGAGTTTAACAGGCACAGTAATGATATTTAATAAAGTTAATTATTCAGTATTCACTGAAGTTAGTAAAGACATAGGTAAATGAACAATTTTTTCAGGTTTGTTTTCTTTGTCCGAGTCAAGGGAGAAATTTCAAATAATAATTTTAAGCGATACTGTTGCGCATTTGTCCATGGTCCTGAGTACAGTTGCACCCTTTTCATCCGAAACTGATAGATGTAAAAGTATTCTAATTCGAGGTATAGAACTGGGTTCTGTTCAGTATTCCATTGCATAATGCTTTTTTTGCAATCTGATCCAATCATTGGACCTGAAGTTAGACCTTATCTTCCTTTTGATGGTATAAAACCATGATCCTATGAAATGTGATCTAGCTGGTGGAAAAGTATTTCCTGACCCTATAGTGAGCTATTTTCCAGTTGATAGTGACGGTAAAGGTATTTCCGAAGAATTTCCAGTTGTTTTCTAGTTATGTTCTGTCACCCGAGCAATGAAACAGAGAGTTGATGTAGTTTACAAAGTTCATGAAGTTATAGACCATAGTGAAAGTTTTATGAATTCTCGGAAGATGACAGTAGAGATAATAAACTTATATTTTCAAGAAGAATGCTGATTTCGGAACAGACTAAAGACCCGTCTTTGGATGACATTAGAAAGCAAGTAGTTTCTCTTGAGGAGGTAGATTCTAAAAATGTGGCATATTTTTATGAAAATGATTTTCTTTTGAGGAAATGGAGATCCGAGTTTAGATAGTCGTACTTACTGTTTACAGAGATGAAATACTGTCTAATGTTCATGATTCGGTTATATCTGGTCATTTTGGAGGTAATAAAACGGAGAAATACAAAGGTATTTCTTTTGGCCCAATTATTGTAGAACATGTGAAACTTCTCAGACTGTTGGAAAGCCTAATTGTCCTATCCTGATGCCCCACTACCTCCCATTCCAGCATTTGAAACATCTTTTCTCATATCATCATTGAGTGTGTTGGTCCCTTACCCAAATTAAAATCTGATAATGAATATTTGCTTACTATTATGTGTTCCTCAACACGTTTCTCAGAAGAAATTCAGTTGAGATAAATCACAGCAGAAAATGTTGTTAAAGCATTGAACAAAATTTGCACTACTTTTGGTATGCCCAAGTTGTCCGGTCTGATCAAGTTCTAATTTCATGTCAAATTTTTTTTCTAAGGTATTCTCTAAATTAGGGATTAAGCATGTAGTTTTAAGTCTTATCATTCAGAGTCGCAAGTAGCTTTGGAAAGGTTTCATGAAACTTTAAAAGTACTGCTAAGAATGTTTTGTGAGGAGTTTAGTAAAGATTAGGATGAAGGGACATTTTTGCATCAAGAAAAGCTGTTCAGGAATCTCTAGGATATAGTCCATTCGAGCTGGTCTTTGGAGATTCAGTTAGGTGTCCATTGAAATTGATACACAAAAAATGGTAGCAAGAAGAGGAGGATATGAATAATTATATTTGTAATTTTAAGTAGAGACTTTATAGATCTGTTGAGTTAGAGCTAGAGATAACTTGAAGGAAGCTCAAAAACAAATGAAGACATGGTAGGATAGGAAGGCTTCTACTAAAACTTTTGAGGTAGGTGACAATGTATTGCTTTTATTCCAATTCAAGAAAATTGTTTGCAAGCAAAGTATTCAGGTCCATATGAAGTTATTAAGAAAGTCAGTGAAGGTAACTACATGGTAAGTTTTCCAGAAGGTAGAAATAAAAGCAGACTGTGTGTCATCAACATGCTTAAGATGTATCATAGAAGAAAAACTATTGCTTCAGTAAATGTAGTTTCTAAGGGAATTCTTGATGAATATGATACACATTCATTTATTAAATTCAAACTACCTCTCTTTAAAGGAAACAAATTATTAAATACATTTAGAACCCACACAATCTATAGATATCATTGCTGTAATAAAAACAACAAAAAGAATATTGGAGATGGACCTAATGTAACAAATTCTGTTTTACATGATGTTGATATGGCGAATGCTACGCCTTTAAAACAAATGCCATATAGAATTTCCCCTGAAAATAAATTACTTCTGAAAATGGTATTATAGAGGAAAGTGATAGTACCTGGTCTTTGCCTTGTTAGCTGGTCCCTAAGGAAAATGGTGTAAAATTTTGTACTAATTATCATCATCATCATCAGAGATTTCTTGGTATGGCTGGTTAATATAGAAAGTTCTGTAGGAATTTGGCAGAGGTCTGTCATCCTTTATGTAACTTGTTGAAAAGAATGTTCAATTTTTGGGGAATAATGATTGTAAGAAAGCGATGCTTTAATTTAATGATATGCTGAAGTCAAAGCCTGTATTAAGAGTGCCTGGTTTTGATAAGAAACTCAAATTAATGGTTGATGCTTAGTAAGTTCGCTGTAGGAGGTGTGTTGTTACAATCTTCTGATTGAGTAGACCACCCAATCGTTTACTGTTCTAAACGCCTGAGTAACTCTCAATTGACTTATTCAACTATCGAAAAAGAATACTTCATATTTAACAAAGTGGAGGTGATTCCCGAACATTGAAATGAAAAGGTGTAAGCAGCCCAAATGCTACTTTGTTTTTACCTTGCCTATGAATAGGTTGTTTTACAACGAAAATTATAAGGCTTTATTTACTTTTATTTAAAAAAAACTTTAGTAGCATTTAGGCTCCTTACATTTCTCAATGCTTGAGTATTATTGTCTGTACAGCATTTTGAAATATACATTTCCTTTTCACATTTTAATATTTTTACTGACCACAATCCGATGATATTTATTAATAGCGCGAAATTAAAAAAAACAATATACTTGTGAGATAGAGTATTTAGTTTTTTTGTTATAATGTAATTGCAGATTGTCAATCGCAAATATTATATTTTCTTTGTACTTCTCATATATAATAGTTTTCTATTGCATATTGCATTATATTGTAATAATTATGTATCGAATTATCTTTAAAGGGGGAAGTGTTGTAGGTCATGCCTTATTAAGCAGCTATTTTATCTTACGAATTAATGTATTCAGTTGATATCAGGTAAAATATTAGTGAGTTTCATAAATAAACTTGTGATAGACCGAGAAGGCTTGTCTTGTTTTTTTGCTTCTAAATATCTGGAATGTAACAATGAAAATAATATTTATTGAATGTTACAATACCTACCGACCTACAAATTGGTTTCTCAATCATAAAATCAGTTACATATGAACCAAGCATCCGATAGCCCAGTAGGTGGCGCGTTGGATTACGGATCGGGAGGTACACGTTTGAACCCCGGTCGTGACTCACTTTAAGTTACTTGGTAGACAGGGTCCCGAAAGTGCTCAGAGACTAGACAACCCACCTTCAAACTGGCTGATAAATGGTCAAGGTGTCACCAAGACCAATGACCGTGAAGAGGTTGTCAACCATGGTGTTCGAGGGGTACTGATACTACTAAAAATTAGTGTTTGCGAAATAGCGTAAAATTTTCGGTTCACAGTTAAAAGGGCTCTAAGATACTGTGACAACATATGAACCATAAAATGAACAAGAATATTAGTCACAAGATTTCAAAATGTATTCGATCCCGCATTTACCATTATCACATATTTATGTCCAAAATGAAGTGTTATATAGGCCATACCGCTGAATTCGACCGCCTGTAAAAATTAAAACTAAATTCCTTATAGATGAATTTATTAGTTA